>VYZV01013235.1:6391-77974 GCA_013401275.1 Pandion haliaetus
TCATTTCTTATACCTACTTGACACTGACAGCCACAAATCATGCTGGTAATTTTCGATGAAATCAAAGATAATAGAATGGGAAATGACTGCAAGTTTGTAAATTCTTTCTTATAGCCCTACATACTTGAGTGTACGATGATACTGACAAATCTTTTTCGGGTTTTGGTTTGGTTTGNACTGTGGGTAACTAATTCCTTTTGCAGCACATTTTTTAAAATCTTCCATCTCTCTTGAGCCTTCACACAAATACAATACTGTCTTTCCTCATAAATCAGGCTCTAGGGCCTTTGAGGATTCCCTCTTCTCCCCGGTTTCCTCTGGTCCCTTTCTAAGCGGTCCGTTATTTTCTTGAAGTTTAGGGCCCCGTGCTAGATACAGTATTATTGTAGGCAAGACACTACCAGTGCTGATGAGATTAGAAGGATTTCTTCAGGTCTTATTTATAAGATACTCCTGTTGATACATCACAGGATGAGTTAAACTCATGTCCAGTTCATGGTATTTTTCATGCCCTTTTCCACCAAAATTCTGCTAATTATTGCCATTCTGAGTAACGCTTTGCAATTCTTATTAAACAGCATCTTACTTCACACTACAGTGGCAATTTGCCAGACTCATTCTGATTCCTTACCCTGTTCCAGCGAGCACCTCTCGCCTCTCCTACACTGTTGTTTCCTGCTGCACTAACAAGTACATTCCCCCTAATTCGTTGTTCAAATCACTAATGAATATCTTGACGAATGGGGGATCCAAGACAGACTTTGAGGGGAACCCATTTAATATATCCATCCCCAGCAGTGAACCATGGGTAACTGTTCTAAATATGGTCGGAAAACCTTTGTGTTTTCCTTCATGATACCTTCCAACAGGTAGATCGTATTTTCCTATAAGGCTCCTATGAAATGCAGATGCATGCTGCAATGAATAGCGAATACTATTTTATTCATGGACGGTAAATAATGTTGACTAAGCTAGCTAAGGACCAATCATGGAGAACTAGAGACTCTATTTTTTGTTAAAAGATTGACGGCTGCCGAAATTTGAGCCGTTTGCAGTTAAAATCTAAAAATATTGTATTTTCAGGCTACTATGTTACAAGTAATACCTAAATTATTTTAACAGTACTTTGCTTTACTACTTTATATGGCATGCTTAATAGCAGTTAGTATTGCTCCACAACAGGAGGTTTCTGTGCTGGTTGCATTAGACTTGTTTACAGTTTCTCTCAGGGATGAGAAAAACATTTCAAAAATAGGACAACAGTATTGGATAATTATGCAGAAGAATTACAAAATGTATCTGGGGAACGAGGACATTAATAGTAGCTGCATTTGTCAACACCTTCAACATTTATATTGTATTCTAATAACGAAACGGACTACATTTGTTGCATCTTAACTAATCACTTTAGCAGAGAATGACTGAAATGATGGCCAGTTTATCATGGTAATGGACTACCGAGACTTGCGTATTTAGGGTGAGCATAGCTGATTGCACCCATGACTGATTTCAGCCTATGCTCTCAAGTTAGCCATGGAACAAGTAAGTTAGAGTCAGCAGGCTCTGTCATAAACCTGTCATTATGGTCAAATGCCTTTGTACTTCCTTATCAACACTGTGAAAACAAATGCTACTATTGAGACTGCTCAAGCCAAATCACCGAGCACTGAATGCTGTCTGCAGTCATTCCCTAAATACTGAGCACAATGGAGCTGCAACGTGTCCACTGTAACACCACTGGCACCACCTCTGCTCCTGGAGTCCACTTGTAATTGTAGTGGTGTGGCACCAGATTGAGACCAAAGGGATATTTGCTGGAAACAAACAGCATTATAAAAAAAGATGATCATAGCTCTTGTAAAAACTGTTATATAAAAAGCTAAAGAAAAAACCCTGATGAAAAGAGGGGCACAGAGATTTCAGATGCAAATAAATTTAGTTTTATAACAATTATAAACTCTTTCGGGAATTCTAATTAATGTACAACTTTAACATTCCATTTACTTTTAGAGACTAACACAAGCTTAAGCAGATTTAGGAGACTGAAAAATTAAAACTTTTTAAAGGAGGTTGGGAGGCTCAACAATTATGCAGATATTTTAAATAAGACAGTTTTATTCTGTGATTCTTCAGTGGCAGCTGTTTAGAATAATTTGTCATATTTAAGTTTCCAGATATCTGCTGGGAAAAACAATTACAAAAGGTATAAAGAATAATAATTCTGTACTGATGTTTGAAAGAGGTTAATGTTGTGCTTGACGAGTGTATTATTTCTAATTTTTATTTAAAACGATTGATACAATTTCAAAATTTGTATTACTTTAGAGACAGTCTTTTAATAATGATTTAATAATGTCATATATAGAACTACAGATAAGCATCGGAGTCAGTGTTACTTATACTGAAGGAAAAACATAATACTGTCAAATATGTGTAATAGTTTAAGGTTTTAATTCTTTAAGTTTTGAGTAGCATATGTACCCTCTTCTAACGGTTTTGTGAGTTATCTATTTCTGTGAAGGTTATGCCATCAATAGAAATATCTCATTATAAAGTCCAGCTGAAGTCTTAAAAAAAAAAGACGAAACAACCCAACCTTTCTGGGCTGCTTTATTTTCAAACAACAACAAAAACTCACACAGTAGTTCTGAAATGCTGTAATAAGACAAGTCTACAATGAAACATCACTTACACTAGAACTTCACTAACAGAGCTGAATAATATTAATGGGCTGGGTGCAGTTCAACATGCTATAAATAGGAAATAAGATCAGAACCAGCACTGCCACAAGACCTTCTTAAAGGAAAGAGTACTTATCAGTGCTAATTTCTCCACTGCCTATATGTGGAGTTGTGGCTATATGATCTTTTCTCATCTTATTTTCTATTCCTAGTGTATATTTTCATTTATTAAGTGCAAATAAGCCATGGGATCATCAACAACAACAACAACAAATCCAAAATATCAACAAGAACAAAAGAAACCACAAAGAAGAAATGTTAATGCTTCACAAGTCAGAGAGGGACAAAGCTTGATGAGCCAATTAAAAGCAAGCTTTCAGTGAATATACAGTACCGTACGAGGGCACTAAGTCTCTGGTATCAATGTCTCCACATATCAACACCTGGCTTCCTAAATGAAGAGTAAAATTATAAAGCTTTCACTTCTATATTTATTACCTCCCTTTGTCTATTCGCTGTAGTACCCGAGTGTTTACTTACTATGGTCTATATAAAATGTTCTTCCATCCAAATGTATTCTTTCCTCCCAACCAGGCTGGAATTGGGAAATGAAAAAAAAAAAAAAAAAAAAGAGAGAGAAAAAAAGTGAAATACTACCACTCTTACACAGCTTGCAGCAATACATTATCCACACCTACATAAACTGTCTGGATAGATGCTTGTGAGGTAGAAAACACAAAATAATCACAGATGCATTATGTCAAGGCCGAAAATCTAGGAAGATTCAAAGAACTGGCTATATATACAGGTAACTATCCAATACAATAAACATTTTTTTTAAAGCTTGGAAGCGGAGACTTCTTGCATCAGGGTTTATACTCATTTCCTACTATGAAGAAACGATCACAAAGAATAGATTGCCCATCATTGGTTAGGTTTGAAAGTTTCTGCTTCTGCTGCTGAAACACCTGTGGGTTATTTACTGTAAATATGTAAGCCAGGATCCCATTACAGTGGGACAAGAATGTCTAACCTAGTCGTTAATTCTTCCCTTTCCTTTTCTTTTCTCATCTTCCAAATGATTATAGTATAGGCACACTGTTAGTATCCGCAATGCTGTCCAGTCTAGCACTTGTTCCACCTATGCGCTCTACATAAGCTTGACTTCTATAAAATACAGATGAGAAGTAATTTCATTTCAATCTTGAGAAACTCTTGTTAAATTCTGTAGTCATTCTTGCCTCACTCAAAAATGGATCAACTGAGTTTAAATCTATTACTAATTATATATTTCCAGTGATTTCACTGCATGTTTTCTCTCTTGCAATTAACAGAATAAACTCTAAGTTGGTCCTTCCGTTACTCCCATGCAGTGCCTCCTAGATAAGCAATGTGTCCTCGAAGATTAATGCATGCTCCATGTATCTGAAGACCTGCAAAAGAACAGCTACTTCCACAGCTGTTTTCTTAAAGACAAACTGCATTACTGCTGTGTTGTCACCAGGAAATGCATCATAATGAATATGTTCAGCTGCACATAGTTTTCACTCTAGTCAGTGGTTCAAGATGCTGGGCCTGAAAGTAGCCTAGCTTGGTTTAAATACAAGGCAAAACTTTTTGCTAGTCAAGACAAGGGCAGTGAGATTTTAGGATGTTTTAGGGGAGGCTGTCTGATCACAGGTGGTAACAGAGGTGATCGCCCCTCACCAAAGGTAGCGTTTGTCACCACTCTTGCCCAAAAGCAGCACCCGTTCTGGTCTGCTGGCAGAGTCGTTCATCTAAGTAAACTGTAACCCAGCTCAGTGAAAATGAGTAGGATTAAAGAGTTGTCATTCAAACTGTTTAAAGCTAAAATAATTTAATCTGCCATCTCCTGTAGGGTGTGACAGTAGCCTCTTCTGCTGACACAGCTGTTTGCAGACAGCCGGTCTGTAATATGTGCTGCAGCACTGAGTATGCTGGTGACAATTAGTGGCTTGCTGTCACTAAGGTTTCCAGTGTTGCAAGTACAATTTCAATGGCAATTTCTCAGAAGTACACTTAGTATATACGAGGCAATGAGCTGAATTAACACTACACCATAAAAATCAGCACCTTAGAAAAAGTGTTAGCTTTCACAGACTTGTCTCTGCCATTAAGGGTGAAGTTCTTTAAAAACAAAGCAAAGCTCTGTATTTAACATGGCCGTAAATCAATATTATACTTTGGTTACAAGTGTGACAATTTCTGATGTTAAAATGATAATTTTCTCTGCAGAAAATGGAAGTTGCTTTGAAAAGATCAAAATTTATTTAGATTTCTGACTGCCAATATATGCTGGTACATTGACAGAGCTCACTTTGAACAACCTGCTCCATTTTTTCCTAAAGCAACAGGTAATTATCTAAAAGCGCATAGTCAAAGATAAAACCAAGGTAAGTTTCTTCAAAGCTCAAAGCTTCAGATAAGCAAAGAAACAGGAGAGCATTTCAGCAATACTACAGGCTGGCTTCAAAGAGTCTGACTGATTCAGAGATCACAATAAAGTTTTTTGGTGCTATGTATAAACATAGCTTAATATCTTCAGAAAAGAGATGACAGCAACATATGTGTCCATGTACAATAAATGACTGCACTAATCGATCAGATCACATAAGAGAGCAGGTATATATTAAAATACATACACATTATCACTTACAGGAAGAGGGCCCAGATCATTAGGGTTCAAAGATGCTTTTGATCTCAAATGCACTGGAAATTTCAGTCGTGGATCCTCCTGAAACAGAAATATGGAACTGTAAACCCAACAGATCAAGTTAGATCTACGTACTAAGTCAAACACAGAATTATCTGGAAAAGAAATCTTCCTACATTACAGTTATTCTTTTATTCTTATCTTTTGACAATAAAACAAAACATACAATAGCGATAGAACATTTACTATTGGGAGATGTCACAAACTTTATTAGGATTCATATGCTGAAATGATTTTTTAGATGTTAACGGTTAGTTAGGGTGATGTGAGACTTGGACTCCATTAAGTGTGCTATATCCAGAGATATGCTTCAAAAAATACAGTCCTGTTCTTCAGAATGCATGCACTCCCGTACGTGGCATTTAGATATATATGCACATTTTTGGCTCTTAAAAACGTAAGAGAAATAAGCCATCCTACCACAAAAAGGCTCAAAAAGGATGAAGGTGAGCTCCTTACATTTTTATTAATGCACAGGTGTTACTACATCGATGTCCAAATGAAGCAAAAAGGGGCAAGTAAAATAGGTCACAGAATACAAATCTAGACAAAAAATGCTTGAGATTTCCACACATAATCTACCTACATGCACCTGGGAACACCGTTAAGAACCACCATTAAAAATACATCATGTAACTAGTGGTCACTGGGAATCTGAATGATGCCTAACAAATTAAAGTGCAACTTGTATTTCAAGGGTGACGTGAAATGCTGGGTTGTCTTTGACATTTTTTTCCTAGTGCAATTATTTATTAGGACGAGAGGAAACGGCCTCAAGTTGTGCCAGGAGAGGTTTAGATTGGGGATTACGAAAAATTTCTTGACTGAAAGGGTTGTCAGGCATTGGAACAGGCTGCCCAGGGAAGCGGTGGAGTCACCGTCCCTGGAGGTGTTCAAAAAGCACGTAGACAAGGCACTTCAGGACATGGTTTAGTGGGCATGCTTGATGGCTGCACTCGATGATCTTAAAGGTCTTTGCCAACCTCAATGATTCTACGATTCTATGATTCCTTCAATTTATTGACCAAAATTGCAGAATTATTGAAAAATGGATCCTCATGACATAAAACAAGTAATAAAATAGATTCCATTAACTGAAGATGAACATACATCGTATTAGTAAGAAAGGAGTGCTAATCACAGTGAAATATAATACAGTTACAGTCTCAAAATAAACAACAATGCAAATCTCCATTGCACTATAAGCCTCTAAAACCCAAATGTGAGGAATTTAAAGGACAGTACTTGTATGCAATGATTTGTGAAGCATAAAAAGGTCTAACACAAAATGCAAAACACTCTTGCATGGTATACGATGTATAAATGCACCAAAATCTGAGAGGACATGATCAAAGAAGTTTCCTTTCTCTGAGTGCAGGAATGACAGCACTACAGGCATTTCACGAAATTAGCTACTCAAGTCTATTGCTACTGTACCTGACTGCATGGAGGATTCAGTGAGATTCCTACATCAGTTTTATGAAAAGTCAGGCTGACAAATCCCCCCCTTTAAAGACAAGACAAGTGCCACAATAAAATGGGAGGTATATAGGCAGGAAAACAAAGACAGAAACATTTAAAAGATGACAACTGATTTAAAATTAATTATCTAGAATTTCTCTTACCCACGTAGTAGTTTTAGTATTATGGTCAATGAAGAAGGGCCTGCCATTGGGTGCTATTCGCATCTCCCAGCCAGGAGGAAGGAAGCTTTGTGCAACTTTGTGTTGTGGTTTAGGCGAGTTGTAAGGTGAGGGCTGTGGAGACTGTGGATTGGAAAGGGTGTCCTTCACCGCTCTGCGCACAGGGGAGTCCTTGATCCCCTGAAGAAAATGAAAGATACTAAGATTTGACAAATGTCACTCAATACTGTAAACCAAATACAACTTGGTTTCGCAGCAAGTAGTTTTTCATTCCAGATGGAATTAACACTAGAATTAAGTGCTGGTACTTATTTCCTAGAACTTACTTAGCTAAATTCTGCTCCTTATAACATACCGAGCTTTTAGCTGTGAAGGACACGGTATTTTATCACTTCCCCCTGCAATGATAATGTCCACAGTATTTACATTTGATTATATATTTTACTGCAGCTGCCCTGTACATGTCAATATTCATTTTATGAAGTAAAAAAATAAAAGCATTGCTTCACGCTTTGTGGTGTAATATATCTCACTTTACAACAAGAGAGTATCCTAAACGTGAGGCGATGTTATCCACTTTTCAATGCTTTTCTCAACTATAACTTCAGACAAAACAGTTAAATATGAACTTAAAACAAATTTCTAAAATAAATGCAGGTTTGCAATTACAGATTTTGGCCTTTTTTTTTTTTAAAGAAACGATCACAGCTAAAAAAGTGCTTCACTGATCAATGCCTATTGGTTAAAAACAGAAGTTACCTTATGTGTTTGGGTTTTTTTTTAAATTTCACTGGGAAACTGCACTTTTAGATGCCTGAACAGCTTGAAAAATTTGATCCATATTTACTCACCTTTGAAAATACAGACTATCACAATCAGAAAACAAGACTTAAGTACCATGTTTAAATCTTGTTTGCATTTGTACTTTTCAGTTACTTTCCAAACACGTGCTCTAATTAGCTGATACATGATAACAGTTTGTTTTCTTCTTGTTTTGCTAATTATTAAGATTCAGTGAATTTATGCATGCTTATTTTGGCAATTCTCTAACTTAGCCTACATTTAATCACTTTTTTTTTTTAAAGTATTATATTAGAAAATGAGGCACCAACATTGATATTTACTAAATTATTCTAGCCTTACTGGTGACCTGTTTTGAGTTGCATTTGGATAGAAAATAGGTAGATTACAGTGTTCAAAAGTAGCATTTAAAATATCTTGCATTAAATAAAAGCTTTCCATATGTCTTGTGCACAAAGAAGTTGAATATAATTTTAAGATTTTAATATTAGTAAGGCTACACCTTACCATTTTAAAAAAAATTAATTCAGAGTGGGTATAACAAGACAAGTTTGTGCTCTTCAGCACCATTGTGAGCACTGAACAAACTAACCACCAAACTGATTAGTTGAATATTTTGGAGTGAAGAGGATGCTGATTTTGTAGCTATGGAATAGGTTATTGCCCTAAAAATTTAGCTCAAGTTTCAGATGCTCAGTTAGTGACTTCCACCAGCTCAACTGTTTAAAATAGGGAAAGGGATGCCCTTAATGCTTTAGTTTAAGACATTCAGCATCTTTTAATTTATTTAAATTACAGCAAATTTGGTCTTCAAAATTAAGTGGCAAGGGTAGTTTTAAGTAGTTAATCGTTAAAGGGTTTATCTGAGGGTTTATCGGAATTACATATACGTAGAGGTAACTTATTTTAAATATGAACTATAAATCACCTCACTACAATCTGTCCAATAATCCTACTTTCGTTTAACAACTTGCTCAACAGTTTGAATACATTTCAGTGTAAGGAACAAGGAACGATGCATAAAATGAACTGTTACAATTTTCACTTGATTGTTGGCAAACTTTTGCAGGGGCAAAGGGGACACAAGTAGGGATGAGACAGAAGGGCAAATAAGGTGCCGTACTTTAAGTTTGAAGAAGAAATTTTTAAGAACTTACTCTCCTCAACACGGCCACGTTTAACTGAGTCATGAGTTTTAAGCACACTTTCAGAAGTAAAACACACATTGTCTTTGATTGCGTAAGAAGCCACTTAAGTTATTCTTCAGACATGCTTCAGTAAACATTATTCAACAGCATCCTGAATTACTTTTTTAAAGATACTTAAAAGAAATTAAATACCCTTTTGAAAGACAAGGAATATGAAACACAATCACTATCTTAATTCAAAGATTTTCCAAACTCAATTGCATGTATTATTTTCAAAGTTACCAGCATCAAAATAAATGTTTCAACTTAAAAAAATATTTCTGCTTTATTACACTCACAGCACTTGAAGGGCATCACAACAATGCGTTGCAAACATGCATACAGATCACATTTTAGCTGACCAAACCAAACAATCATATATAAAATACATCATTCAATGACCATAAAAGTGAAGTAATACTATTGCAGAATATCAAGATCCAGATGGAAAACTGCTAAAGAAAACAGCAATATGTTAGGGCAGAATCATAATAGGGAAAAGTGGCTGTGCTGCATAACTAAAAAGGAAATACAAAAGTATCAGGACAACAAAGAATGAGAAGTCAGACGTAAGTAATCTTTCTTGGCAACAGCGTTTCTCACCTCTAGCGGAGCAGATAAAGTTACTGTCGGTGAACTGAGGCTACGAGGCCGTCTTATCTGGGGTTCACTTAAATGGTTGCTGCTGTTTGCTGTTGACCCAACCATGCCATCTTCTGCAAGCTATTTCAGAAGCAAAACCAACTTAGCAAATTGTCAGAAACGCAGTTCATCCAGAGTTAGCACACTTAAAAAATTATGTGATTATTTATTATTATTATGAAATATTAAATATACTTTCTTAAAGATAAAGTATTTAATTTAATTCCATTGGAAGAGCAAATATTGCATGTTACTATTAACAGATCAAAACGACTTTCAAATTCAATCCTAAGAATGCATTTGCCTCCTTTTATTAGTTCATATGTACCTCTCTGCAAATTCCTTCCATTGTAGCAATCAACTTAATCTGTACCTTAATACAGTTAAAAGGAGTAACAAAAAAATCCCAGCCATTGCCATTTTTTATGATTATCCTGAGTTGTCATGACAATGCTTAGGACTTTTTTTAAAAATTTCAGAGTTCTGAAGAGGTGCTTCAACTGAAATTATATTCAGTACATGCTAAGTGTTTGCTATCTAAATTAAGCATTTTAACAGATCTTCATACCTGCATAATGGGTCGCGTCCATGTTGTGGTTCGATTGTTATGATTGACATAATAAGTACGACCCTTTGCATCCTTTCTTTCTTCCCAGCCTGAAGGTAAGCCTGGTGTAGTATGTACATAGGCCACTGAAGGCTGTTCAAGCAAGAAATTACTGTATTGTTATTTTATAATAGCTAAAAAAAAATAAAATTCCTAAGTCTGTTGTTTAAAAAAGAGGAACTTAACTTGCAACATTCTTAAAAACAACAAACATACAGAAAAATATGGTTTCTGATTTCATTTAATATAAGCTCTTCTTCATGTACCTTTGAGTCATAATTTTTTCTCACAATAGATCTTTTGATTCCCTTTTGCAGATTCAGGCACCTTGTTCAGAAAACAGTTAAGCTTATACGCCCTTAAACTTTTTCATTTGTAGATTACACATAATGACAAAAAGGACCTTTGTGTTTTAATGACTTTTCCTTAAAAAAGTGGATGCTTTTTCCTTTTATTAGTATGGATAAGTAAGAATTGAAGTAACCGTGCAGTTGAGTCAAGATATCCCAAGTTCTGTTCTGTTCTTTACCACAGGGTGTCTTGAATCAGTTGCAAGAAACCATTGTGGGTTTAAAAACTGAAGTTTAACTGTTTTGTTATAGTTAAAATGTTGCATTCGTAGTTAGGTGTCCTGAAGACACAAGATACACCCCAAACTGGAGCCCCAACTTTAGCATGAAAAGAATTTTTTACTAAAAGTTCCACAAGACAGACATTGTTCTAACAAAAATACATGGATAATGGTAACTGTGCCAAAGGCACTAACTGTCATTGAACAAGTTATGTCACTATTCAACACAGTAATTATGTCATTGTGTGTTGCTGATATTGTCTTGTGCACTTCCTGGGAGGAAAATATTCAATGCTTAAACCAACTGGACATTTTTTTCTGGGACACACAGAGGAGGGGGGGGGAAAAAAGCCCACCACAAAACACCCCCAAAACATTGTAGCACAAATGGCAAAGCTTCTTGAAGAAAAATAGCCTAGAGAGGATTTTTAACACTGACCCTGTCGGCATCTGAATATGTATTTTAGAGGGGGAGGATGCCCAGGGAGTTACTGTTTTTAGACCATACACTCTACATAAATCTACATTAAGCTTAGACACTTTCTAGTTTGGGACTCCTCTTCTCTTAAGACATCACTTGCTTGTATAATGGATTAAGAACAGGTATCCTGGCTGTCCATGAAGCAACAAGAAAATCAGAATACTCAGGATAGGCATTTTTCTCAAGTAATTGATATAAATACTAAGAGCTAGACAGATACAGGAATTTCCGTCATTCACAGCAGATAGAAGCAAACTGCAAAACTCTGCAGGACAGTATTTTTGCTGTCTAATGAAGCCCATGTATTAATAATTGCATCAAAGACTTGGCTTGTGCAAGGTGCTTTGCAGTACCCATGTCTAGATCTTTGGTTCAATGTGCATTTGGTTTAATTATTAATCACATTAAAATATACATTCATACATTAAAATATGCATTTATACATTAATTATCAGGAGACTATAATGCTGAGATTGCTTCGCTCTTTCAAAATATCTGCCTTCATAGAAGGATGATGAAACCTAAAGGTCTTCATCGCATGACAGAGTAAAATACAGTGCTTGAACTGCACTGTCTTACCAACTTGTCCAGTGCTTTAATTCATCATCAATAACATTAATTCCTTTAGAAATAGGCAGCTTTGTAATTCTAAGAAAACGAATTGAAACGCCCTCATCTAGCAGTCTGCTTTTATCATGGCTGTGTTTCAGATAGTTATCTCGGATGTGGGCAAAATTCTCAAAAAAGCTCGCAGCAGAGGCACCTTTGCTTGCTCTAAATTGTTGCTATCATTACCATGACACACGTCTCTGCCTACAGTGGTTTAACTCAGGCCCCCACAGAATGGATGAAAGAAAAACCCCCATCTACCCCTAGTTCACTGATTTACTCGTTCTCTTGAAGTGAGGCTGGGAGATACTACTCTCTTCAGAGTTTGTGCTAGTGATCAGCAATTCCCAGCAATTATTTTACACCTTTAACAAAAATATCGGCATTGATTCATATACAAGCAGCCTAAGTGCAGGCAGAAGGAGATCAGCTCTACGGGCAAATGATTTTGGTAAAGATCAATGACTGAAGACTCAGTCCTGCAGAGTAGGAACTCTGTAACTAGTAAAAAGCCATACATGGCTCTGAGCTGTATAATTCTTGCTAGATGAATGCAAATTGAGTTCCGTGAACACCTGGATTGGATGTTGGAATACAAAGCAGTGCACCTGAGTAAGAGATTAAAGATGTTTAAGGCATACACTTTAAAAATTTTTAGTATGATCTGAAAATAAAACAAGGGAAGAATCAGCCTTGAAAGTTATCAAATACCTTCACATAGGTTAGAAACCAATTGTTAAGCTTTCTACTTTTAGAAAAGAGTCTTCCTGGTAAAGTGACAACTGCACTGATGACCATTCTTCTGATGGAAAAAAGGTAAGTATATTTAAAATAAAATTCAGAGATTTTAAATTAAAAATTTGAATTCTTTAGTTGTAATAATACAAAATCTATTCACTATATAACGGCATGCTGCCAATTATCAACTTCAACTGTAAGGATACAGAAACACAAGAAAGATGCTCTAGCTATGCCACCTGATCCCTCCTTTAACACTCTACCAAAATAAATTCAGCTATCAGCAGCCTTTCTCCTTACTATTCACTGTGGGTTAATGCAACCCATAATGCAATCTGCAAAACAGAGTTTGTCCTTCAATCTCCTTTCCGTATGTTAGATACCAGTGTAAAAGATATTCTATCACACAGAGTAGAAACTTGGGAGATCTATCAAGAACCTTCCACCCAAAAACTGAACGTTTTTTAACAACTGTCTTCAATAAGTAGTGGGGGGCGGGGGGTGGGTGGGTGGAAGTATTATGGTTTAAGGACAAAATGTCATGAGGATGGAGATGCTGGGACACACGATGCATTAACTTATGTTTTGCTCAGACTAGTTTTACAATGTACCCTTCACAGAGGAGTATCAAAAGGTCCTTGGGGACTTAAAAAGTAATCGTGAAAAGCAAAGTGGTTAATAACCACAGATACATTTACCTAAACAGGCACTTTCTCTACAGTCATCAACACCTACTTCACTGCACATACTCAAGCAACAAATTTGCTCATCTTCTGTCACTGACCAATATAAAAAGTCACCCATGCTGTATCTAGGGCAGATGTAGCATTTTTACAGTTACACTTAGTATTTTGTGTACCATTTTCTTATGAGCTATCTAAATGCTTAGACTTGGACCCACGGGGGGGGGGAAATATCAGGTAATATTAGTTAGCATGAATATGCCCTTTAATAGCCTCCTCAGGCCCCAAAGCTTGCTAAGACAAACGACAAATCAACACAGGCTCTTTCCTACTTCAGCCACAGTCTAAAACAGACACAGTGGGGCCAGTAATATCAACTCTCACACAAACCAACAGTAATTAGAGCAATCAGTCAGGATATGCCACTCTTGGGTGTAACTGCTGCTCCTGAAGGGGCTCAACTTGCTGAGTGCATTGGTCATCAGGCTGAGTGCCAAGCACGGTTATCGCTGCCTTGCCAGTGCAATGCATCTTTCATTCTCACTGCAAAACAGATTCAAGAGGAAAGACAGTCCTGCGCTGGGACTATTCCTGAAAGAGCCACGTGGATTTAAATAACCGCATACATAGGAGGGCACAGAACTTGGTGCCTGTCGCTCGTAAGTAACTTAACTAAGCCAGTTATGAGAAGGGGCATCATCACTTCCTAAGATGCCATGGCATCACATTTTTGTGCAGTCCACCCCTGTGCTCCCAGCGTGCCGGCAGAATCACCCTTCTTTAGGGACTGAGGCTGAAGAACATCTAATTTGCGGGTCCCAGTCCAATAAGGGGTTTTGTAGGGATACTGAAAGCAAAACTTAAGCAACCCAGAAACTTTTACTATTGACAGACTGTTAAGTCTACAAACTTTAGGTTCCTAAAGGACAAAGAGAATGGCAACCTTTGAAGATAATGCTTTTGGATTCAAATGAATGCATCCTATTGAAGTCTTAAGTCCTCTACAGATTTGGGTTTCAGAGTATAAATGCATGCTGAACAAAGACAAAGTGGGGGGAGAAGGTCCCATTAGTAAGCTGCAACATTAATTGGGTAAAACATCTATGATATAGCTGTATTAATTATGAGTCAGTGAGGTTTAAACTCACTTGCAGAAAAATATTAATATTTTGCTCTAAAAAGTATAATCCAGACAGGATGCTCTGCCAACAAAAGACCTCCTGTACACCACAGTTCAATACAGCATACATTTTAACTAATGATTAACAAGTCAAGCAGGTTTTGCAAGGACACAAAAGACTTTGCTGTTTGCAGGAACAAATACAAAATCCTCTGATTCTAAAAATCAAAACCCAGTAAATGTGTAAATATAGACAGTATTATGGAATGATGCATCAACACCCAAATTAAGATCTGACATTACCACACATAATTAGGAAACATACCAAGTTTAAATTATATTTCTTTCCCTGAAACTTATTATCTACGAGTGCATATATTCATAAAAGCTATTTATGATAGCTACTGTAAAATGATTTCCATAAAATAATTCATTTCAGACTGACATTTAATCAGGTTAAATAAGAATGGGATGTTTCTGACAAAGTCCAATATAAATTAAAACCATTCTCCTCGTATTACACTTTCAGAAAAGCACTTCCAGAATTTTACTGGGTGATCAAAGTAAAAATTCAGCCTTGGACTGCTGAACAACTACTAGAACATGAAAACTGGCATTAAAGACGACCGTTAAGAGCTATATGATATATCACTGTACTTCCCCAGTTCTCAAATTAAGATCAAATTTAAGCATTAAAATGAATTAGTCTGATGGAGAGTAAGGGAAGACAGATGCAAGCTAAAAACCAGCTACATATATACAGATTTGATGCCTCTTAACCCCTGATTCTTCAGTATCAGTTTTTAATGAATCAGGTATTGTATCTTTCATTTTTTTAGAAGCCTATGGTATTTTCTTAGTGCATAGCTTAAAACTTAGGGCCATATCCACATCATTCATTTGAGTGAAACTGCAGTGTTTTGAGAAATTTTGAGAAAATCTGAAACAACAACAAAAAAATACAACTATTGATTCAGTGGCTGTATTTCATTCAACACACTGCTGCTCTGTGAAAAGAAGTTCCTTACTGCACAAGACCTGTATCTACCCACATTTTATTTAGAGATAGTGCTTGATAAAGAGTGGTATTACCGTTGGTTCCTCACCACCTGTGACAGTTGAAGAACGAGCTCTCCTAGATGGACCACTCTGCTGTTAAATGATAATTAATGTTACAGATAAGTATATTTAGTGATGAAGGTCACAGATTACTGTCACATCTCTAGGAGTAAGTAATCACAGACACCCAAATTTATTAAACAAACGCAATTAGATGGAAACAGTGTTTAAGATACTAGCAAAAAAACTGAGTCATCAATCACTGATAACCAAGTCAGAATCTCATACGATAACCACCAAAGGAACTAATTTCAAGAGTTCTTGTATCCAATTCTATACGTTCAGTACTGCTAATGATAATAAGAACATTTATTCTAAATGTAACATAATTCCCCCTCAAAACAAATTTTGCATGTTCTGCCCATAAACATGGTATTTCAAAACAAAATGGATACATTCTGGTCATCAATGAGTGCACAGAAGTCAGATGAAAAAGATGGAACTTATACTGTGAATTTTCAGTAAGGATTAATACAGTCAAGGAGAGCACTGTATTTAGAAAGAAAGTATGTATTTAGTTGCTAGAAGATAAATTATCATTAGCTCAGTAAGGATTAAATATGGTTAAGATCAGGTAACATCCTTTTAGAGCAATGCTTTCAATTTTGCTGTTTTGAACATCTGCTAATGAAACGAGTGTTCTACAATAATAAAGTAAAAGACACATCACAATCCCAATCTGATTACACCAGTTAAAGAAACCCAGCCTCCATGAAGTGATATTAAATAAAGAAGCAGAACACCTCTGGAACAGACTGCATTTGGAGACAACTTTGTCTAGTAGAGAGAGAAGACAGTTAAGGCGTAATTGTACTGGAAAGCACACCACTGTTTACCCAGAAGAGAAAGTAAAAAGACAGATAATACTTCAGAAGCAGTTCTTTGAACAACAGCTATTACATGCATCCGTAAGCAGCAAATGTAGATACACTAAAGAACTACTAGAACTTGTGAAAAAATTAAACTGAGAAAGACACTATGGTTATTGTAAACGTCTGCCCAGTAGCAAGAGAAAGAACAAGCAGAGACATCAGCTTTAATAACAATAAACAACAATAACTCATTGATATGCTCTGTTTACACAACATTTCCATAAAAAGATACACAAACTTGCTATTTGTAGTTTCATAGGTAATATATTCCTAATAAAAAATTGGGAAAAAAATCCTGGAAGAAAAGTATCACTTTTTTAAGTATTAAATTATTTTGAAAATCTGAACAGTTTTATTCAAAAGCATATCTTGCACAATCCTGTTTTAAGTAGTCTCTCTACAGCCTACCACCTTTGCAATCCTCATATTCGGGTTGTAGGACAAAATATGTAGAACTTTCTATAAATCAGATCAAATTTGGTTATCACATGAAAGAGAACCTTTTTTTAAACAAACATCTCTGTACCTTTTCCTGCTTGAAGAATCTACTTAGGTAAAAATGCAGAAGTTGCTTACCTAAATCACTCAGATCAAAAAAACTACAACAGATGCAATTCTATTCAGTTCTATCGCACGAGGACTATCACAAAAAGGCTCTTTTTAACTACAACTAGGTAAAACACCAATCCTTTTAAATGTTATACAGATTTATATATTCCAAGTAAAATCAATTTATGGGACACAAAAATATACCTGACAAGAGAGTCCTGCGGCTGCTTATAGTTCCAAGTATAGATGGTGCTACTGCCCTCTCTTACCCCAGCTGAAAACAACCCTTTGAGGATTTTCTCTCTCCACTGACTACATATTTAAAGTGTAGTAACCTAAATTTCAATGTTAGACAACTGAACTTAGTGTGACTATGCTCTCAGTCTCAAAACATTTTTCTCTCTCGTGAATGTCCTCCTTTTAGTTGCTGACCATGATGATACTAATTTGCTATCCATTACTATTTGGGATAGTCATATGCCCATACTGGTTACTGATCTACATCTGACTAGAACTGACCTAAAAAAAAATATTATTCAGAATCAGAGAATGTTCAAACAAAAAGAAAGAAATAGAAGTTAGCTTTGGTTTACCAAGGATAATTGAGACTGTTCAGCAACTGTGTCTGTTACACTGCAAGATCTTAATCTTGAAGAGGGATCTCTCTGCTGGAAAAAAAAAAAAGAAAGAAAGATGTCTTTAAGTTAAGGTGTCTTAAAACATGGGCTTTTATTCAGTAATTTTACTTTTCTGCCATTTAATTCAAACCCCTAAAAAATAATATTTATGTTGCCATGCCTTTAGTTTTAATACCTCTGCAGAAACATGGCAAGCAATGAAAAAACTAAATTCTCAGCGTTCCGTCCTGGGCTGTTTCAAATTAGCTGAGAAAAGGAAATTACGTGGATACACATCTTGTACTCATCTTCAGCATCCAAGTTACAATGTTTTATTGACCTAATTAAGAGAAGAGGATAGGCCATCCCATCTGGGAAAACATACAGGAAAACTAACGGTTGTGGAATCAGCAGTAAAAGGGAAGAATAACTAAAGACATGATGGGACATGAGAATGCCATGGACTTTGTGGAAAACTATTTTCAAATATCTTTGGAAGACATTTTAGAGAACCTGGAGGGAACATAAGCAGTTTAAGGAAAATGTACAGCTTCTGGCTGAATACTGGCAATGTAGTCCTTGAAAAATCAATAGGCTAGGGTTAACAAATTCTACATATGGCTTACTGCACCAGTTAACCCCTATATTCATTATTCGCACAGGGGCACGAGAAGATGCCAATCCTTCACAGGGGATGATTACGTGGTTCTCGTGTCTACGACACCCTGAGCCTCTGGCTGGGAAAGCAGCAAGTTCTAGCCACAGTGGGAGCCTTGCTGAGATCATCTGTTGGCCTATTAAGAAGTTTCCAAATTTGCATCTTAGTACATGATGCTTAGCTTACTCTTCAGTAATAACATTAAGAACAGCTTTAAAATTTACTGTTTAGCAAATGACAGAGAAGTGCTCAGAAGTTTACTGGCTGGAGTTTATCCAGAAATTTCATACGAAACCAAACTAACTGCTGGAGATAGAACTCTATATTCTAATGATCATCAGGGCACCTATAAATATAAATCTGCAAATAATTAGTATTTACTTCTATTTTACCAGGTAGTGGCATATACAATTTCTCTGCCAACAATGACCCTTCATATATATTGTAAAAAAANCAGTATTACACCAGGTCAAAATACTAACTCCAGGAATTCTGGTTTGAACTAGCGTGAAGATCAGGTGAATTGCTATGAATTTCTTTGGAAAGGTCAAATAGAAAGGGCAACTCTTACATTAAAAACCCTTTGTCACACATGATTTTGTAAATATAAGTGATGGGCAACCTTAGCATAAAAGCAGGCCAATTTGGCAAGAAGAAATTTTAAGATGGATGGAAAAAATATCTTAGTAATTAAGCTAAGAACATTGTTTCTTAGACAAAAATTAAGCACATGACACTTCTCTTAAAAACAGACATTGCAATGAAAACTGTAGCTGTAATACAGCTCTTCAGGGAGTGAATGCTCCACCTTGGTTTTCATTACTTCATGGTGAAATGCACAGGTGGCATGCATTATTGACAAAAATTAGGCATTAAAAAAATAAATCCAAAATCAAATACTATGGATGAGACCTCAAAGTCTTAAAAAATTATTTACTTAAAAATTTACAGTATTTCTTTTAAAAAAATCAAGTCTTAATTTTCCTCTTTGCCTTCTAGTTTTTGAACTTCCCAAGAACATCTTTCATGATCATGAATTAGAAACAAAAAAGCCCTAAAAAAAGGAGATATGCTAGCATGTCTGCTTGATACTAAAATGTAATTCCTCACAAACCTGTGAGATTTATCAAAAATAAGGTGATAAAACACAGTGGTGTCAAGTGACTGAATTCCATTCCATATGGGACAGGCTCAGATTATAAAGGGACAGCACCTGAGAAGTGGCAAGGATCAATAATTACATTTTCCACTTGCTACAACATTGGTTTTGGGACTCTCAGCCACAGGGGCTTTTTTACATCCCAAAATTACAAGGAAGACCGCTAAAGATAATTTCAGCTGCTGCTTCTTGATAACAAGATGTTGGCTATCCAATTAAAAAAATGTTTCATAAGGAACTAATGGGCCACCCTAATATTCTTTAAGAAGGAACTAATGTTCTGCCTACATCAGTTACCATCCATTGCCCTGTAGAATTAATACCCATTCTACAAGGTGTAGCCCAACATAAGAAATATGTCAGTATTACAGTAATTTTGAAATATCCCCATAGCTGGTACTAAGACATCTAGAAGGCACTAGGCATAGCATCAGCAATCATTTCTTGTTACTCTCATGAAAAATCCCATATAATGAAAAAAAACCCAAACCCAACAAATACTGTAGTCACAAGAGCTGGCAACAAAGCAAGCCATGTACAGAATATTTCAGTTGGAAGGGACCTACAAAGATCATCTAGTCCAACTGCCTGAACACTTCAGGGCTGACCAGTATTCAATAAAATACAGTAATACTACAGTATTCAATAAAATCAATCAAATAGCTTGACTGGGGTTCTAAATTCCATGCACAGAAACAAGCCTTGGGTAATTCTTAAACTTATTATTTTGCATAATTGGGACCTCATCTTCAATCAAAGAGTAACTAGCATTACCCTTTTTTGGGTATGATGGCAGGAGTATGAATGCACTAATAAACAAGCAAATGACCTAGCCTATTTATAACCGCTCACATGGGCACCCTTATGTACCACTGAAAGATAACGAAGCAATATCATGCGGCAAACTATTTGAAAGACATATCAGAAAGTCCAACTGCTACTTGAAAACGTCAGTCCTAAGAGCACCTTCTTTTAAAAGATCAGCGTTTACAAAAAATATAGAAAAAAAGATGTAATTACACCTTGCTTCTGTTATGCTAAAGATTAACGTGAAAGGATTTGTCTCACAAATGTATTGACCAGCAAGTCTGAAGTGTTTTCTGGCATTACATAGATAGATGAGGAGAGTGACAAAATAACACACAAACAATCACTCCTCAACTATCTGTTGGCAATTTAGTTGTGTCGTAGATGAACTATGTATGGATGTAGAGACACTGGAGCTGTCTGTGTAAAGCAAAGGTCAGGCTGGATATACTAGGCATACTGTTGGGGAAACGCAACTGTACGGACTTCTAGTTTCAGCCCACAACCTAGAGATCTGAGCCAGCTTTATGTAAAGCCAGTTTAGAGCTGGTGGGTTTGGGAAAAACCCTGGAACCAAGCTTCCTCCATGTAAAGCCATGAAGCTGATCTCACAAGCCTTTGGGAATCTGGATCAAGAGGAAATGTCACGTGGACATACCTGAGCACATGGATTACGGCTTGCATTCAGCTGGAAGTGCCAAACTTTTCCTGCCTACCTGGCTCAATCCAAAGGAAGCTCTTGGATGTCTCTGCACCGTGCTTGTCAGCCTCCAAATTGGGAGGATTCATTACCCCAGGGTAAGTACTGTTCATTCACATGGAAACAGCTCAGACTCAAGTGCTGGATGAGGCCAGTGAGCCCTCACAGAGGCCAGGGCTGTGGGAAGCACAGTTCAGAGACATGAGCTGCCTTGACAGCTATGCTGGGGCTACACACTAAACACTGCTGATCCACTCACTCTGTATGCAGACTTCTGGGTGCCCCAGCAAGGCATCGTAATTTCACTGTGTTTTTTCCTGTTACTTTAAGCATCCCAACACTCTTACACTGGATAATGCACAGTAACAAGAACTTCTAAATGCTTTGACAATTTCTTACTTTGCAAGTGTGGTCAGAGCATAATTTTTATTGCACTAATAAGAAAGATGCTATTACTTAATACCTCATAAAAGAGCTAGTTTGATAGGAATATCATTATTGAACTATTTTTATTAAGATAACTTTACAGCTATACCATTTATTTATTATTGTTAGTGTAAAAAAAAAAAAAAAAAGGCTCTGATCTTGCCACTGAAGCGATTTGATTAACCTCCTGTCCTCCAAGTGAAGGTCTGCTAAAATCTGCAGTTATCTACAAAAGCACAAGTGACTCTATGCTGATGGTTAGCCATGAGAACTATGAGTTGCTAACCAACCTCTAGATAACATTCAAATCGTTATAAGACACCTATTGCATAGGCTCTTTGGCAAAAACTTGCACCTAATCAAGATTCTATTTCATCAGAACAAGAGTAAATACAATTTCTTATCTCTTGAATTGCAAAGGTACCTTGATGGCATATACCAAGAACAAAAAAATGAATGTATCACAGCACGATGTTCTGTTTAATGCTTAGAATTGCCTTCTTAATCAGAGAGACATAAGACATTCCCCCACTTCCAAGTGTATTATCATTAATTTTTATGGTATCATCAGTCTGACAAACTAATGGGTGACACAAATACAGAGAACATTTTTTGGTTTTACCTCAAGTGAACTCCTATGGTGAGAGACAAATTTTTTCCAGACTAGCCATTTACAAACTTGTGGAGGCTTCCACCAGAACTACCTACTTCCAATTCTAATCCTTTGTTAGTCTTACAATAGTTGATCCAGTAAACTACGAGGGCTTGATAAAATCCTAATATAAGAAAGCACATGCTTTAATATTAACATGTATAGTTAAAATACTGAACTTAAGAAAAATTTTCATGTCATAAAATGGATGATGATTGAAAGAGCATTAGCAGTTTTTCCTCTTTCTTTTGGAAATTCTTAGCTCGATACTCTACTAGTATTACATACTGTGTTTCACTACAGGTGTAACAGTAGCAGAGTCAGAAGTTAAACACACAGCAGAAAACATTAAATGTAAACTGAGGAATTCTGTTGTTCAAGGCAGTTTGCTTTACGGTGAAATTACGATGCATTTTTTGGAAGATAATTTTTACTGTATGCTCAGATTATGACTATGATTCTGTATGATTCAGATTATGTTAAACTAACAAAAGATTACAGTAACAGAGTTTTATATGGAAAGAGCAGCATGTCACATACAATCAAAGAACTGAGTTGCTCCCCATTGGAATCAGGAGTGACCTGAAGTCTTCTGCTCAGTTCCTCAGACAGCTCCTGAGGACTGGTACGGGACACTGGAGATGCAGGAGGTGGCGGCAATGACAAGCTTAAAGAATCTCCACTTGCACTTGCCTCCTCCGAAATGGTTTCCCAAGGCTAACAAAAGAGAAAAAACTATGTTAAGGACTTATAAAGACAGAGTTTTCTTTCCCTTTGCCTTCTATGTGACCACCTCATTGTGACAAACACAGGTGTGATAATCAGCCTTAATATTTAACAAAATAAACCGGTCCCTAGAACACACAAATGTTCTACTCTGTGTGAAGTAGTCACACAGGGAAAAATGGTTTTCACGTTGACTTCAGAACGGTCTTTATGTTGATGATGACACAATGCTTTACGATTCAACACAGAAAATGATTTAGATGAAAAGATGCATGAAGAAGAGCTCCCATTAAATAAATTCCATTTGAAATTTTGTTCAAAATGTAACTAAATCTGCACTCTTACTAAAAACTTTTAAGAAACAACTGTTAATTTTAATTTAGAATAAAATGCATTAATAGGAAGTACTCATTAGTACCTGCAAATCAAATACTAACAGGTGATGACTGCAACTATAGTTTAAGCAATTTATTTGTTGCTTTGAGTAACATTTAGTGAACCAAAACTAGCTTTCACAAAGAATTTTGTCTGTGATTCACATAATAAAATATTCATTAAAGTTGAATGGGATTAGACTTTGCACCAACTCTCACTTTAGGCCTACAAATATCTACCAAATTTGATTTATTTAGTCAGCTATAAATTAAACAAACACTCACCCTGATTAGTAAGATTAGTAAGAATTCTAACTAAACCCAAGTATTTGGGGAAAAAAAACCCAATAGCTGCTCTTTCCTGTAAATCACGAAACTGAAGAAAGTTGAAGTACATGGCAGTTCTGGGCAGTATTTTTCCCTCTTTTCACAACTTATTCCACTGTTATTCAAAGCACTGTATTGAAAGTGTTTCTATTAGCATACATATAACAAGCAGTGCTTGGAATTATGAATGTTTCTGCCAGCATTTGCATAGTATTTAATATTGTGCATACGTTATCAGGCACCTTGAAAGTATAGCTCTGTTTAGGATTTTTACTGTGTCACTGGTATTTTACTAAGGCAATTTCCACAAACACCATGTAAAAACATGACTCTTTAGGCTGTACGGTAATTAGCTTACAAATGAGAAACACATCAGCTTGAAGTTTAGTCAACTTCTAAAACCCAAGACCTTTACATACTTCAGGAATGTCTCCACTCTCCATAGGTTCTGGCTCCAAATCCTCACTAATGTGTCTCCGAGAGCGGAACCGCCTATGGGCTGCTTCTTGGTTTATTTGTCTGATATTGTTATCTGAATCAGATCCCACATCACTGGAGAGTAGGGAAAAAAAAGCACGTGAAGGAGAAAATAACAAGAAAATAATAGATGTTAAACTAAAACACCTATTTTGTCCATTGCTTCCAAAACCGCAATAATGCTTTTGTTCATAAAAATCATTACTCTTGCACATCAGACTTCATAAATAGAAGACGGCTTAATCCCTCAATCCAAAGTAAATAAAACTGCACTTTACAAATGTCATAGAATCACAGAATACCAGGTTGGAAGGGACCTCAAGGATCATCTGGTCCAAGCTTTTTTGGTGAAAGCACGGTCTACACAAGATGGCCCAGCACCCTGTCCAGCCAAAATTTAAAAGCATCCAATGCTGGGGAATCCACCACTCCCCTGGAGAGATTATTCCAACGGCTGATTGTTTTTCCTGTGAAAAATTTTCCTCGTGTCCAATCAGAATGTCCCCAGGATTAACTTGTACTTGTCACGTAACACTGGAAATCAACATTCTTTATACATCACAGTCCGCTGAGCAGAAATGGAAGTCCACTCTCAAATATACTAACCCATCATTACTCATCCTCTCCCATAATGACCAGAATCATTCCTGACACAGGGATTTTACCTTTGCCCCTGTCTTTATGTCAACTACTGTTTTCCTTTTTGCAATAGCCAAAGCAAACGCAAGCTGTTGCAGTATGGATAGCTTTTTGAACTGGCTGCATCCACTAGCTTGGCTCACACCGGCAGTGGTGGAAATGGAAAGCACCCCAGTTCCCTTGATGGAGTCCTGCCTGGCTTGTGGGACTTCTCAATGTGCACAACTAGATATAGATCTCTATTTCAGTACTCAATGGGCACATGTTGTTAGACAGCAGTATTGTACTTGAACCTCTCCTTCAGGATGAGGGACTGTAACTTTGAAAGATGGTTACGTTCAGGAAAAACTTTGTGCAATCATTTTATCGTTGCACATTTTAAAGAACTACAAGAAATGAGCTACTGTCATGTCCCAACTGCAGACATGGACTGTACAGCAGTCAGTAATTTTCCTTGATGACCAACTTAGTATCTGAGTTACTGGCCTAAAAGTGAGGTTATGTATCCTACTTTCAATCTCATGAGACCTTCCACACCTAGTAGTTTCATAAATTCGTAGAATTTGAAGGCTAAACAGCATGATTTTAATGTCTTCACTCTCCACCAAGATTGGTGTCATGCATAAAGTTTATCAGTAGTAATTATGCATTTGTTTCCACACTACCTGTGATGATACCTAGCTAAAAGCGAACCCCCGAGGTCTTCATTTTATACACCCATCTGATGATGATGCTTTCTAGTGTTGATTGCTTCTTGGTATCTGCCAGTCAAACATTTCTGAATCCATGTACTCTTTACTTCATTTAGCATAATCAGATTACAAGGAGATTCTAAATAAAATAGTTTATAAACCTGCTTTTTTATAGACACTTACTGACCATTGCCAATCATAAATGATAGTAGTTGATGAGATTTACTTGACGAAATACACATTGCTTAGTAAATAGTTCAATAGTAAATAGTTCAAAACATACAGAACAAAATATAATTCAATTCTAACTATGGTAAACGCATCAAACAAGAACAAAGAGTGCCTTAAATAAGGACAACAAACATTTGTGTAATTTAGCTATGATTATGAATATTCAAGAAAGAATAACCATTACTGTTTTAATAAGCAATAGTGGAAGAATAGTTGCTACATAAAAATAATGCAAGACGTTTAACTAATACATGATTTCAGTATAACTCTTAACATTGTCAATTATACATACTTTTTAAAATGTAAGCTTGCCACAGCTTTATAAATCTAATCATAAGAAATACATAATGTGAAACGCCACACTGGTACCACCAGTGTACATAGATAATGCAGTCTATACACTGAATAATAATCAGGATCTCCTCACAGTTAATCAGTTTAACTTAATTAAAACTTAATAGAGTTGACTTTTTTTTTCCTTACCTTTTCAACAGTCTCTATAGAAGCAAGTAATTTGTTCCTGTTAAATTACTTACTGAAAAATTCCACATCTGTCTCCCAATATTCTAAGGTATGTTGTTAATGCACTGGCTTCCCTCCCACCCCTTCAGATTTCCTAGAATTTCCCAGAATACCTATGTGTATATGTGATTTCCTGGGGGTGGGGAAGTCTCTTTCATCCTTAAACAAAAAAGATGTTTCCTTTTTAACTGAAGATATCCAGACTTTTGTTCTCAATTTAGTAGCACATTGGTGAAAATTTTTCCATGAATACAGTTTCAGATATGTAGCACAGCACCAAAATCATGATTAATCTGTTACTGAAAAGAACAGTGTGCCTTTATAAAGTATTCAGTAGAAGTCTTGCTTAAGACTTTTTCCAGCCTTGAATTTGTAAAGTTAAAATGATTATGTTGGAAAAAATCACTAACCTCACTGATAATTTTGCACAAATGCACAAAACATTGCACTACACTGCCACTTACATTAAACTTGGTCGATGCCACTGAGTAGTCCTGTTGTTATGATTGACGTAGTAAGTCCGCCCCAGGTTGTCCACCTTTTCTTCCCATCCGGGAGGCAGCGGAGGAGGTGGTAACTCCTCCTGACGTTGAGATGCGGAGTCATTGGAATCAACCACATCCCATCCGTGCTTTGGAATGGAGAAAAAAAAAAAATTAGAATTTTAAAGTTCGAGTTAAAGAGAAGTTATTTAATTGTTTCTTACATTAGCATATAGCTGCAGATTCTGAAAGTTTTCCCAAGAGAAGTTCGAAATTACTTGAATGTAAACCATATAGAAATAGAATAAAATCCGTGGTTACTGTGTGCACCTCATTTCAATGACAAAAAACCTAAAATCCCATCAGTCTATTACAACAGGGATTCCCAAACATATTTGGGTGGTTGCTTGTTCTAGTGGTGGCTAGGTACAGATCCCCAGTGAAGAAGTCAAACAGATCCAGCTGCTAACTTTTGAACTCAGAGATGTATGGCCTGGGATGAGAGCCCTCATTCTCAAGTTACAGATGACTGTTACATGCTATTAGTAAGTAAGGCAAACTTGGGCTGACATTCACTTTTTCAGCTGTAATTGCAGCTAAATCTTAAAATGGATGATGGCTGATAAGAGTGCCGAGGAGTCTTTAAACCTGCTGTGCTTGCATGAGCTTTATTCTCTGCAAAGTCAACGCTGCCAAGGAAATAGAAAAAATATGTTACAACACCTATTTTGAAATGGCCTTTGAAGAGGTACCTAATATAGACCTTTAAGTCTATGAATTACTTGCACAGACTCTCTGAATTCTTCTAGTTGGCAAGACTTCCACTTCTACTTGCTCACGAACTGAGTCAGACCAACTTTAGAATTCACTATGGCAGCTGAAATCCTTTGAAATACTTGAAATGGTTGAGAAAG
Organism: Pandion haliaetus; assembly: GCA_013401275.1. Lineage (NCBI taxonomy): Eukaryota > Metazoa > Chordata > Aves > Accipitriformes > Pandionidae > Pandion > Pandion haliaetus. The sequence continues at coordinate 33,832 of VYZV01013235.1, forward strand.
CACTGTTACAGTTAAAAAAAAGGAAGAAAAAAAAAAGCTGGAGAGGGGGAGGAGAGTAAGCTGCTACTAAGACTACTACCAGGGTTTTATCTTTCAAGGTGCAACTTTTTCTACACTTGTACTTCAATCTCTAATAACCTGAATGCTTCCACAAGCATTAAGCCTTACCTCAGATTCATCCCTTTGATCATTGTTTTCTTCTTCTTGGCCACCATTTTTAGGCATATAAGCCATCTTCAGTCTCAAGAAACCCTTTACACGAGATTTGTGGCTAGAAGACAAGGAAGTACATTTCATTCAACAACCCTTAAATAGTTGCAAATAACAAACCTTGATGTAAGAAATGTTTTAAAAGACAAAGGTCCTCCCCCTCACCTTCTTGGTCTGAGAAGGAAATCCTTAAATGTGTATGGCCTTTCCATGGTTGGGTCTTCAGTCTATAAGCATTTAAGAAAATGGCAAATTAAAGGGCTTTCCCACAAGTATAGAGACATATAAAGAACGTTGATATCACAGATGCGGTAGAAACGCTAGAGAAGATGTTTACATGATGAAGTTAGAGCAGGCAGACCTCTACCAGTGTGTTACGGCTTGCTGTTAATACCCAGCTGCAGCAGCACTCCACTAGATGTCACTGGAAATGCCAGTGATGGGCTGAACCAAGTCTCATCTGTAAGCAATCCTAACCTTCGCAACTTGGAAAAAGGTGGAAAAGACCAACTAAATAGTAGCTCCTTCCAACTTCTTCCAGTCATCCAACAGCAGTGTCAGAAAAGGCTGCATCTATTTCGAAGCAGTATTTTCTCTGCACGTTAGAAAGTGATGAAATAAAACTCCTCCTCAGTTGGCTTTCATTTTTTCTTTCAAAGCAGTTGAGACTTTCAAAAATAATTAAGACTTCAAAATCGTTTTTGACATAAACATTTATGACATTACATAAGTAATATTATCAGGCTGACAGATTACATCTTCTGATTTCCATTTAATTGTAAATTTCATAAAACCTTAAATCTTGCAAACTTTCTATTACACAAAAATTTCAGCTTTCTTATCAAATAAGTTACATCCTTCACGTCTACGAGAAGACGGATGCTATAGGTACAAAACTAGGAATTTAAAAAAGAAAAGGTAAATAAGAGAACCAGAAATCCGTATACATAGTTCATCTGTTGATTGTTTGGGGTACTTTATTCTAACCGATCATACGATTTGGGCTGACAAAATTGGAAGCATGAACTGTGTTACACTGAAAGAGTAAGCACATTATCATACGCACTCCAGTAAGACTAGAGATCTAGCACCTCAGATTAACACCAAACTTTCTCAAACTGAGCACGAAGTTAGTGGGCCCCCCTCAGAATTTTGCGCCTATCTGCCATCCACTAAAAAAATTATAGTACATCTGTAAAACCCTTCCCAGCCTTAGCCCTACAAACAGGAATACTTCTTGAGTCCAATTCTTTAAGTCAATCTTTCTAAACACAGAACAATCTAACTCCCAGATTATTATTCATTAAAAGCTTTGTTGATGCTGTATTTCAAAGTCAATAAATAAGAATTTAAAAATCAATCCTAACTCATCTCAGATATTATATCAAATACCATACAGACTTTCTCTCCACCGACTGAACTCTTATTCCGCAAGGCATTTCCTGCATCGAGTGTCCACTTAATCTGTGAGAGACAGACTTCCCATTTTTTTTCAGAGACAGTAGATTTTAACCAAATCAACAGGACATCAAAGCACGCATGATTAAGAAGTACTACTTTTTAGTACTCAACTGTAAGTAACGTACATAAAATAAGAAGCTGTATATTTTAACCAAATTTTGTAGATATTAATGAGATAGTATTAGAGAAAACAGGATTTTGACAAACAAATCAGCAGTACAGCTAGAATGAGGAAGCAAACGTTTGTTAACAAGTACACCATGATGTCTCTTATTAAGGTACTAGAAGGATGAATGAGGAAAATATTGATTAGAACACAAAGATACCCAGTATGTTCCTCCGAGCATCAAATCAGTACACACACCTTAATAAGCATATAACTAATTATAACAGAGTGTGAGAACACACCCACGGGCGGGTAGGTAAGCACCCTGTGGAGACACTGTTACGCTACAGCTATTGAAAGGAGGACTGTTCTGAGATACATATTGTGAATGTTCCCAGAGGAAATTTTTGGGGAAAAAAGTGGCTTCTGGAGCAGAAGACATTTTCTGCGATGATGGGGAGCGAGGAAAGACTTTGTACAGGCATCACATTCACTTTCTAGTGAGCCTAAAAGGAAATGGGAAGTTCTGGACTGCAAAATTTCGTCATTTCAGCATAATGGATTTTATTCATCAATGGCAGTTAAGTAGCTGATCCAGGAAATTTTACAATCTTGGATTTTCTATGTAAAGACAGTAGAAGACTTTAAAACAATTTGAAAAAGTTTAGCATTCCCTCAAATATGAGCTAGAAAGAGATATGCACACTCATGTTCTACGTAAGTCCCCAGTGAGAGGACAGGAGAGTTGTTCTCTTCCTACAGGAATATGGAAGGAAAACAAAAAGCTGCTAATTCCTCAAAACAGCTCACAGAAAGTGTGTGCCATGTCTACAGCTCTACCTCAAATCTTGCCAATGATTTTTAGTTATTAAAAATAATGTTTACTAAAAAGGAACTTCAGAATACTACCTGACTGCAGAATAGGCATGCACTAATATGTGCCACATCATTTTATATTTCATAGTACATTGTTTGCAGGACACACGTAGCTTAACACTGGAGGACTTTTTCTACAGTTATGTACAGGCTATTTAGATAATGTCTGTGCATACAGATACACGTAAATGGAAATATACATACAAGTCCAGATAAAGTAATACTACACAATACAGCTCATCTGAGAATGGAATGATCCATTTTTCATCAGAATACATTTCTGATCATTCCATCATATTTTTCGACTACTATAGTTTATAAACCAACAACAGCGTTATGACTCAAGATCAACCATAACAGACATATCTAAATAAGCATCACTGTGAAAGTCTACAAAGCCATTTTCCTTCTACAATAGCATCCACCAATAGCAAGAAGTCAAATTCAGGCACAAATGGCAATAGTCACGCTAAAATTGACACCTTATTTGGATATAAACTTTTTCAATAACTTCCACCATTCCCACGTTCCCTTGTTCAAATACAAAAAAAAGCCCTCCAAGTTCACAGAAGTAAGTCAGTTTAACACGTACCACACATTTTAAAAATATTATCTACATCCAGACAATGTTAGTCATCCAAAACATTATATAGTATCAGAAAACACTTCTACCAAGCATAAAACAATCACTGTATACATATATACGTAGAATTTACTAGAAAACTTTGTGAAGTATGAAGTTTATATTTTACTATTTAGAAAGAAGATGAAAAACAACTGCAGTGTTTCATACTGTTTGTGCCCTGTAACCTTCTAACTTCAGTTCTTTCGTCAGTGACTGAATTCAGCTTTGAAGCATAGGGTAAAGTTCAGTATGAATACAAAAGAAACGCTTTTTTGGTGTAAACATGTTCTGCAAAGTTCACTTTGGATTTCTGTCTACTAAGTGAAAACAAAAAGAAAGACCATACAGCAATATTGAAAAACTGAAACTCGTGCAAATCTACCCATGAGATGAAGAATTCATTTTTACTTATCTTTGAAAATTATTTTGACTGAGGCTTTTGCAGCATGGGGTGGTACTACTATAGGCATATACCCAGCATCGTGTAAAGTAAGTTTCCTAAGCAACGTATAGACTTTATCTGCTGTGGGTACAAATTGAGGTTAACTTCAAGCTTCATACAATCTGAATGTCACATGGACCCTCTGTGTTCCACCACTTCACCTTCCTTGATGGCAGGCTCTGCGTAAAATAATTCCTCATGAAATACCCAACATCACATATGTAATTTCAAAAAAATCTTGATTTTTAGTTATTTCTCTTTTTCCCTACAGCATCCCTACAGAATCTCCAACCCAGCACAGTGTCTTCAGCCTTTTCAGCAGTTTCCAACAGAAACAGATTTGATGTGGGCCCACCAACTGAAAGCAGAGGCACAGACCTCTCCCTTAGACTTTTTCAATGACAAAGTCTGGCAGTGAAAGCTTGAACGCACTGGAGTCAGTAACAATTCTGCCACTGTCTTTACTGGATTATGATTACTCTTAGGATAGTATTTACTAGTCTCTGAATGTTGAGCATCCTTCCGTGGACATATTATACGCACAATCCACGAAAACCTGAAGATGGAGTTTCACATCATAATTTACAGCCAGCCAGCGCTATGTCAATTCTATGCTCATAGAATTAAAGGAGTAGAACCGCACCCTTGATTATATAGTAAATAGAAATTAATTTAGACCGTAATTTTGCTCGCTGTGTGAAGACCATGCAGAATCTTGGCTGCTAGGAAGAAAACAGACAACTGGAGCTTTATAGAATTATGGAACAAGCTCTACTCTTAGAATCCCTCCCCTCCATTTATTAACAAACAAACACAAATAGAGAAAACATTACCACCCTCAAATCAAACACCTCAAACATTTGATTGTTGACAATAAAATGATTCAAACTCTGTGTCAATTACTTTTAATTATTTGCTATTAGAACTCTTACTGCTGGCAAAGAATTCGATTTTAGCTAAAATAATGACTATACCACATTGTACTTGAAGCCTTTTGGTTTTCCATGCATTTGCTGAAGCAAATCTGCTAAAATGAAGCTTAATTGGGCTTATCTATACCACCCGTTTCTTTGCACAAAAGGTTTCTCTGACCACAGATGTGCATCCCTTCCCATGCACAACTGATGCAAACTAGCAGTGAGTTACCCCTATGTCACCACTACCAACAATAACGCAAGCTGCTAACTGAAGTCATGGGTATGTCTTTCAGCAGCGGTGCCGCCTTTAAGAGTCTCCCCTCTGGTGATTACTCCTGCACCAAGGCCAGTACAGCTGTTTGCATGGCCATTTCACAAACTGGACAAAGGAAACAGTCCGAGTTAAAAAAATAAACCATCCAAAACTAACTAGTTATGAATAACGCAGATCTAGTTCACCATGTGAGCATTAGACCTAAGGTAATTAAGCAGGCAACAAGAGGGTGTGAATAAATGGCAGGGGTCTGCCCAAGCAAACACCACTGCTTACAGAAATGTGCACCAAACTACATACCCAGAAGACAGCAACGTCAAGACCTACAAAACCTGGATTTGCATCCGCAGTATGTCTACTGAAAACGTAACCTCTCCTAGACAGAGCTCATAACGCGCAGAAAAGCAACCAGCCAGGCACACACTGGCACAACACAGTGGTGTGGCAGCTCTCAGCTGATGCGCTCCTGTCAACTCAGGGCTCATCTCTTACACGCAACAGAGACGCCAGACGTGAAGTTGTCATATCTCAGTAACTATCACTTTTCCTATCGGTATAAAACAAACCGAGGTACCCATACAATGGTATGTTTGGTGTTGCAGAAAACATCTGTAAATAAATGACACTGAAAGCGGGGATTAACCCAAGTACTTAAACTCTAACTTTTAAAAAAATAGAAGAAAACCCTCCAAGTATCAGCTTTTCTAAGTTACTTCATTCGTATCTCTTTGCATGTAATGTATTTAAGCTGTTTAAAATTGGGAAAACATCCAAAAAACATACTGTCCTATCACATAGGAAGGGCAATAGGCACCTCATGCCTCTTACAGAAAAAACCCCCGTATTTATACATGTATAGACATTAAAAGCTATCTGCATGCACATTAGAAGCTATAAAGTATGCTCTCGCAGTATCACAGCTTGTATAATTATTATTATCAATAACATCTGATGTCAACGTCTAATGAACGTTGTATGCACTGTGGCACTCATGAACATCTCACTATTTCCATTATTACTTACAAGTCCTTCAGATAAGTTTACTTTCAATCATTAATAAAACCAATAATTTTACTCAAATTTGCTACAAAGATCAGTAATTTTATAACATTTTTCAGAAGAACTGAATTTTTGTAACTTCTTAAGACCCCATCTTGCTGGTTCAGCAGTTTCTCTGGTTTCAGTCTGTGGCTATTGGCTTTACAAGGTTTGAAGTAATATCAAAATGTACTATCCCCTTTCCCAGGCAGAACTACTATCCCACAACCTTAACAGCATATTATTTAGACAGAAAATCAGACAGACAAATTGGACCCCAAAAATGTGGTTTTTCCAATGTTTTAACAAAAGTTCTGGAGTAAATGGAGTTTGCTAAGGGAGAACACAACTGTTTCAACTGTACAGGAAAATTATGAAAAGGAAAAAGCCAGAAGATTAATAGGACAATAATCACCATCGGTAAAGTGAGAAACAACCAGTCTATTGGCCACATATCATTTCTGAATTGACTCAGACCAGACAAGGATTTTAAGAAATAATTAGGAGGAGAAGTGAATCCTGAATGTTGAGAAATTTAACAGATACCAGAGAACAACTGTCTTCCTTGTCCCTGCAAAGGGAACCATTTCTCCCAATTCCCATGCACGGTGGGGCTTTCTTGTCTGTAACATTTTTCTTTAAGCCTCTAATACTATGCTGGGAATGCTTGCTTTAAGAAAATTTAACTGTACTACTTACGGAAATAAATTCTACATCACATCAGGGTTTTTCATATCTGGTGGTGACAAAAAAGAGCCCACTGAAACAAAAGCACTGCTTACCGGAAGGTGACTAAGTGGCACATCCACTTGACCCAGGAAGTCGTCTCTAGTCTGTCAAATACAAAGGAAAGGCAGAAAAAGGAGTAATTTTACATCAGAAAAGCAAAAATTGATAAACATCAATCCAGTCAATGAAGCAAAAATAAAGATGGTTGAATACCATTATTTTAGCAATTACTGGTTTCTATCCCTTTATTGTTGCACATTATCTGTTGTTGTAATTTATCTATTTCAGCAGAGCATTTTCTGTGACAGTCTAAACCAGCTTCTTAGTCTACAGTGTGTATGCTAAGGACTGACGAAATTCTATCTCCTGTGACAGTCCATGCATAATTCAAAGCACAAAGTAACAATCTACTCCTTCTGTGAATTAGTCTCCACATGCATTAAAAAGTAGAGTGAAATTACTGTTCACCATATCCTTGAAATGTTCATGTCAAACCTTGGTAACTTTTTCTTTTTTTTTTCTTTTCTTCTTTTTTTTTTAAGGAAAACCTTATATGCACATCTGACAGGGAAGGGAGGGGAACCCAACATCCAAACAGTGAAGGTAGAACTGCATGAATCGTAAAAGGTTTTCCCCAAAATAAAAATTTGTTTTCTCACTTTACCAAACAGATACCAAAGTATTAGAACCTTTTTTTTTTTTTTAAAGAATACTGTTCCATTAATTAAGAATGCTTACTTTGTGTGAGAACTAATTATACACCCTTATAACCAGCCTTTTGAGTAATCCTGTATTTCCCACTTGAAGACCTGACCATTCATTTGCCGCTTCAAGTCAAGCATGTGGATGTGGTTATGCCAACATTCAGGCCACACAGCGCCATCCAAAAATCACTTATGCACAGTTATGCCCATATATAAGTGACAAGCACTACTTTTCTGCATGTTCTTTGCTATCTGTTTGATCACCACCTTCTCTCAGAGCGAACGAGCCCAGGCACCATCTCCCACAGAGGTAACCACTGACAAGCTGACGCAGCAGGACCCGGTCTCCATCTAACTATACCTTTATTACTGGGTATTTGAACCATTATTCATAACTCTGCCAACTATATTCCATACCCATTTTACAACTATGAAGAGGGCAGGATAAAGAGAGCCCTTCAAGGTCTAGAAGTTCAAAGATCTATTTGATCTTTGCAATACTCAGTGATTCCTGAAGATGCTCAGACTGGACTGCAGGCAGAGGCCTAATCACCCATTCATACCTACCACTTTAAAGAACATAAAAATTCACACAGGACATCTCAGTGCACTTCTAGCAATTGACTTGAAGGACAGACAGAAGAAAAGGAACATGAAGTATTAGCAGAGGTGGACAAACCAAGGGTAGACTGAGAAGGAAAAAGCGTACTGTTATCACTCACTTTGCAGCTCAATAAAGCATAGAAAGAAACAGCTCTCAACGATTTTCTCACCAAACAATAATGTCTGTTCAATCTGTATATTCAGTTACGCTAGATACAGCATTTCTAGCTGAAAATACTTGCATACTGAATGGACTGTGATTTCTTTAAATAAACCATAACTTTAAAGCACTGCTCAGGTGTTATATTTATCACTTAGAGACACCTAAAAACTAACTTAGCATTTAACAATTTTTATGATTAACAGTGTCACCCGAACAGCAGAGTTGCACTGGCACCTTTTATTGTCAATCAACCTAAATCTCAGGAGCGATTTTTCTTTAAAATGTGGCTGCTATTATCCACCCAACTTCAACACATCCCTGTGCAAATCAAAAATGCAGGCCATCTCCCTGTTTGAATCGCATAGACATGGATCAGTTGATCTTCCCTGCTGGTAAGTAATAGAGGGCAACCCAGAAATAAAATCAATAAAAACCACAGGCAATATAGTCAGGCACCGCATGGAGAGATTCCTTTCTGTCTCTTAGCACCGCATTACCTTAAAATGCCATATGTCTGAGTAGCTGACTGGTATTATGAAGTACCACGGAATGTGACGGAGTACTCACACACTGAAAATTAATCAAGTCACACGCTCCAATCAAAATACAGTTCATAATGAGAACAAGACCACAAGCAGCAGCATACTGGCCTGTGATGCCAGGCCCAGGCGCTCTCAAGTGCTGTAAAGAGAAGGAGTAGTGACTGGACCAATATCCAGAAGCAGCTGTGCAGACACGAGATAAATTCCACTTTCTCCTTTATAAACAGTTTACCTTTTTGGTAAGATTTTCATCAGCGTGTTTGCACTTAACCTAACTGGATGCACACAGTATGACTTTGGACAGTATCTAGCAAGAGTATCTTCAGAGCTATATGAGGTTTCCCACACAGTGCGATGTGGACGTGCTGAAAGTCAGCTCCGCAGCTAATCTAATCTACTCACTGATTATGATTGTCCTTTACTCATTTATAACAGCAGTTCGCTGTTCTTGCGACTCAGATTAAGATTCCTGCTGTCCTTCCTGTGATGAAAGCCATTAAAAACATGGCAAAAACCCCATCAACCCGGAAACTCCACAAAACCACTAAGGAGCCCCAGGCGACTTCTTGTTGAAGGGAGAGGCTGTGGGAAGACAGTCTCAAGCCTGCCTTCATGCAACCAGATCCCCAGAGGAATTGGGCAGCTTCTGAACCCCTGTGGAAGTGACAGCTGTATCACAGGGCACGAGGGGGTTGTTCCGCTGACCCCTCGCCAGAAGAAGCCATCTCCTGCTCTGTGCCCCTCACAGGTTAACCAAACACCTACCCTCACGGCTGTAAAAGCTCTCCCGAGGGGAACACAGGGTCCTCACAATAGGGATCAAAAGAGGGATGGGCAGAGGTGTCACACTGCTGTCTCTACACTCTTAATTCCCACCAGTGCTTATTATTTCTTTCACAATCCACCCACAATTGAGGAAACCTTTCATCTTACAATAATTTTGGCCTGAAAGGTGGCCAACCTGAAACAAATCATCTTTTTCACACAACTGAAACACACAGGCTGTTCTAAACACAGGGTAACCCAGTGACATAGCCGTATGGACAGCTGTCACAAGGAGACCTACCCAAAAGCACCATGCAGACAGAATGAGGCCCGGGCTGCATCTGCTCACCTCCCACTGACCAGATGAGGCTGCTATGGGTCAGAGCAGCAAGACCAGAGATCCCTGCCACCGGGAGGCCAAGTGGAAAGCTCTGCCAAAGGAGCCTGGGCGGTGTCTGCCCGGCTCCCAGGCTGTGGCACGGGCAGGGGACGAACAGGGGAACATGGACGCACCATCAGGGAGGGAGGCTGGAGGGGACAGTAACCCAGGGAACCGTCAATAATCCGCATTATGGGGAGAAAGCCACAGAGGTCGGCCGGAGCCCCTCCACTGGGGACCACTGGTGGTGTGCCGTGGGGGCTGGGAAGAAGCGAAGGGCAGAAACAGGCGCTGGTGGGGCGTGCGTACGCGGGTCCCAGGCGGCGCAGGCCGCTGAGCCCGAGTGGAACCGCCACGGCAAAGGCCGGCTGCCGGGCAGGACACAGGCCGCGTCCCTGAGCCCGCAGCACCGGGCCAGGGCTGCCGGAGCCCGTTCTGCCGAGCGTCCACGTGCGGGGGGTCAAACAGAAAGCCCAGACGAGAAACCACCACCTGCTCATGACACGCAGGTTTTATTAATACACGAACTCCAGAATTTATGCCACTGAATGGAGTGGTTCTGTTCTTGCCGCTACTCCATCCCAAATTCCCCTGTAACCATGATGTTACACATCAGATAACAATAAGTTAATAAAACATAACAATGAAGCAGAAAACACTGGGGTTTTGTAGCTTAAGAGCTTGAATAGTGAAGGGAATACTTTCTAGAGATTCTTAAAAGCCTATTTAATTGAATACAAATATATAATGTTTCCAGTGCTATATACACATGCACAAATACAAGAAAACTCCCTTTGAAATTTATTTATTTTAAAGCCAGACTTAAACCACACACTGACATTCTTACGTGTATCAATCATTTTAGTATCTTACCTGAACATGATGAATTCTAGCATTTTGATCTACATTGGAAATGTCATATTCAACAGTCAAAGGAATGAAATTTTGGCAACAGGTGAGGTATAAGGTAATTAAATAGCATGTATGTGTTTGCTTTGTGAGCTGGTCACTGTGTGCAATGTATACTTGGTATTCACTATTAAGATACGAATTTTCAAAATAAAGCATATTGCATTCTTCAAAAATCAACTGTCTGTCAGGGAGAACAATTTCTACCAGATACTGTTGATGATACCAGATATCAGGCCCAGTGATTCCCAAATAACCTGCTGCTTATTTATAACCATGCTATGCACAGAATTCCAGGAAGTGCATACTGCTGCTCCAGAGCCAAGTTTACATACTTGTCATAGCAGAGCATTAAGTTTAATATTAAAATTCATATTTTGTATGGTAACATCGTAAGAATTCTGTTTCTACTATAAAGATAAAGTCCCACAATCTCCAAAGCACGGACATATACTGCTGTGCTAAATGCCCATGGAACAACATAAAAAAGAGTATGTGCATCAAGCAGCCTGTGTTTTTTCCAAATTTAAGTAAAAATAGCTAAAAGATTTTCCATTACAGAATTTTGACTATTAATCTCCTTTCTAGCAACTACTGGAAAAACATGGTAGCATGCACTGCTTTTAGAGAATTAACATACTTCTCCCTTAACATACCTTGGCAAATACCAAGAACCTTCCACCTCCTGCTTCAATGCAGTTACTCAAATATCAACTACTCAGAAGAAAATATATACCTTTTCCTAGATCTATTCATGCAGCTTTTAGTTCAAGAAAAACAGAACTCGTGGACATGGAAAATTTTCAGGTTGGTTAGAAACAGAACTGCGACCAGACATGGCTGCAGTTTCACTATGTATGTGGGGAAAAGGGTCCTTCCTCCATGCCAGAGATGGGGAGAAAACCCCACCATGGATTGGTGCAGATGGTGGGGACATAGAGATGAGCCTATGGAGCTCCTTTGGGCTATTTCTCAACAGACACACACACAGGTGACTTAGATGCAAGTACCAAGCCTGAGATAGCTGATATATTCTGCAAGTAGACATGATTATTACTCTCTACAACTACCTGAAAGGAGGCTGTAGTGAGGTGGGGGCTGGTCTCTTCTGTCTGGTGGCTGGTGGTAGGACGAGAGGAATCGGCCTCAAGTTGTGGCAGGGGGGGTTTTGATTGGGTATTAGGAAAAATTTCTTGACTGAGAGGGTTGTCAGGCATTGGAACGGGCTGCCCAGGGAAGCGGTGGAGTCACCGTCCCTGGAGGTGTTCAAAAAGCACGTAGACAAGGCACTTCAGGACATGGTTTAGTGGGCATGCTTGATGGCTGGACTCGATGATCTTAAAGGTCTTTGCCAACCTCAATGATTCTATGATTCTATGCTGCAAGTATACCACTTATTTATCTAATTTTAACATATCTAGAAATCATAAGAACTGCTGCATCTACACTAACCTTATCTGTTATTTCCAGATGCTCTGCAGCCTTGCTGTGGCTACAGCCACAATGGTAAACTGGGCTGTAAGAATTGTGCAAATTCCAGACTGACGTTAAAAGCCCTCACTTCTACCCAGACCAAATTTTCAGGAGTAAAAAGTAAACCCAACCTTAAGAGCCACTGAACCAACAAAATCTGTTTGTCTGTGGTTTAGAGTGGAACTGGAAAATCCTTAGTTCTAGCCTGGTTCTGCCAGTGGGCTGCAGTGAGAGTTTAAAAAAATTACTTCCTCAGCCACTCCTAGCATGAATATGGTCCTCTTTACCAGTACTAAGGCTCTTGCAAAACCAAATCTTTATGAAACACTTGACTATACACATACATTTATAAGAAAAATTATCAGGGGTGTGCATGTGTGTTAGTATATTCACAGTTAGCATTTTAGGACATTTTTGTTCTCTGAAAAGAATTTTGCCTTGCAGGCCTCCACATCTCTAGTATTTAAGCATTCTCATCTTGGGGTTTCCTGCTTCCAGAGAAGGCACCCCACAAGCCACATGAACCTTCTTCCTGCTCTATCATGTATTGAATTTCCAGTACCTTATTTGTTGCATTTCCTATTACAACAACGTCTGTTTCAAGAACCTCTTTCTCACTAAATAAAAACCAGAATTGGAACAGAATTTACCAATCAGAATTGCTATTTTTCAGAGCTGCTGGCTAGGCAATGATGCTTACATGTACCATTATAACCTTTATTTCATATAGGTCATTATATAACATTCTATGAAGGTAAGCAGTTATTTAATTTTTTAAAGCAGTAAGCAGCAGGAAAAGTTAGTTCACTGGAGAGAGCCTGCAGCTGCCAGCAAAATCTTTACTCCCAGTTTTATTGTTTCAGATTTATGAGAAAATCTTAATGACCAGCTGGAGTTGTCAGCAATAGTCACTCTCAACAGATGACTTCCTCTTCAGAATGCCCCGGCAGCACCCGCGGCTGTGTAACGCCTGGAGCCGCTCTGCCCTCACCCATGACTGCCAGCAGCTGGATCCCTGCAGGACCGTGACTGCGTAGTGGAGGGACCGCCACGTTTGTTTGTGTGAAACATCCAAGTAAGGCCCTGCACAAGTCACACAGCTGGGAAGGACCACAAAGGGACAATAAAACCACCAGCATGCATTGCCTTCTGCAGGGGCCAACCCCTGCTTAAATGTCATTGTTCTCTCAGTATTTATTCTGTGCTATCTGTAACGTGGCTTCCGTGCGGGCCAGATAGGATAGGAAAAGCACACGGCAGGGAGGGGTAGAGGCATGTCTTAGATGCTTTGTAACAGCCTTGCTGCAAGTCTTAAGACGAACTATAACAAAAGCTATCCCAAAATTTCCTATTTAGTCTTTAATACTCCAGAGCAGTTTTTAAAAGCTATGCCATCCTCTGTTCCAAACCACCATTTGCCAGAAGGGTTTTGTTTGGTTGGTTTAGTACGTTTACTTTTGAAGAGAAGAAAGTCTGTGGAAAGATGAACCGATCTGCTTGGTAAAGAAGAGACTCCCAGAAAGTTTTATTTTTATTTTGCATGCCACATTACAAACTGACAACTACTCCTCCCCATCCATTTTATTTTTGCATTAGAGGAGGACAAAAGGCCACTCTAGAATAATGGTATTTAAAAGTAACAAAAAAGCTCCTGACTATTCTGAGTTAGTTAATGAGCATTATTTTTACAATCTGGTATTTACTGTTTTACAGAGGACGTAAAATCTCATTACTTCAGATATTGTCCTATTTTCCTGCTAGCTCTCTCAAAATGAAAGGTAATCACTGCTATTTTTTGGCAGAGACATAAATACATCCTGTCTATTTAGGAAACCCAAATCCATCCAACCATCTAGTCTGTTTACACATTGATCTTGTAGAAAAGCAGTACTAATGCAAGAATCCTTTCCTTTCTCTTCTGTGTGCTCAAACACATCAGGCACGTTAGGTATTCCGTACACTGAATTTTCTTGAGTGTGTGAGACTTACCCATCACATCAACACAGACATCACAGTGAAACCTGGTCACGATCACCAAATCCCAAGTGTAGACAAAATCTCAGATATCCAGCAAACTACAACGGGAAAAAGGATGCTTAACCTGTTGAGGTTCATGGAACCCATCCAACACAATACACGTGTTTCAAGCAATGTCCAACAAAAAGAAAATAAAGGGAGACAGTCCTGCTTCAATAGTCAAATGAGTCAATACTACATTAAAGTATAATCTAATGTTAAATGTTTCAGCTCAATCTGTAAGTTAAACCAATCACTGAATGTCATTCACCTCAAAAAACAATACCAAAAATTCAGTAAGTCAAGCAGCTGCTGAAATGGTCAGGAGCAAATTTAATAAAATGCAGTACAAGAACCACTCAAGACAGGCCCTCAAAGTTCCCAGAAGTCCCAAGCAGAAAAAAATTAAAACACCCATTCTAACATGAAACTCACACAAGTCCACCTGCAAGCCCAAAAGGATCGTACACAGGTATGCCACCCCATTGCAAGAAGGACTAAAGTTGCATGGTGAGAGCCAACAGGAGGAAGTATTTCGCTGCCAACCACTCAACCCTTGTGTGTACCTCAGCCAGCCAGCATAGACAGTAGTAGCAGCTTAGACGAAGCTAATGATGCCCTCTATTCCCTCCCATCTCACCTCCCCAAAACCATCACAAAACTTCCAAGGTCCACAAATTGCTTCCTCTTAGGCACAGCACACGCAGACTCTGCATTAAGGAAGCATTACATTGGACTGTACACTTGCATACTCATCATTACTTTTCAGTTCCAAAAGGAAGTAAGTCTCAGAGTTAGGTACTGTTGGGAGCAGTAGGAGTAGCAAGGTTCAGGCACCTGATTCTCCCTTTGATTTAGAAAGGTAATACGTGCAATTGAGGAAGAATAAGGACAAGTAGCGTAAGTAATAACCGCTGGAAGAAAAAAAGATAGTGGTTTAAAACAGATTTAGAGCAGAGTAAATGTATGTATAATTTTACTACGTAGTAGAGTTTATCTGTATTTACCTATGGTATCATTAAAGATCAACATTAGAAGATAGCTGTCATTAAAGACAACGGCACGAGAAAACACTTCATTACTATTAAGTGTTGTTAGTAGTCAGTGATTTAAAAAGCTTTAAAAACCAACAGCACTACTTTAAAATTCTAATTTGTGTCAAACAACTTATAATGTGAAACTGTTCAGCATGTGAGATTTAGATGACAAGGTGATGCTCACAAGCCAAAAACATGTAAAAATTAGTCTGCGACTTGATACATATCCAAGCTGCAAGGCCAGTAAGAAAAGCCTAGGATAAAGTTACACCACCCTAGAAGCCCTTAAAAAGTATAGAAAGGAAAGCATCCATCAATATGTAGGTACAAAACGTGAAAATTTAGTTTAAACTTAGAATGCTGTACATGCACTTCAATTTTACCTGGTACTGAGACAAAATAAGAGCCATATTGAAGAAGAAAAAGTATAAACAAAGCATTGTATTGACCTTAATTTCAAACATTTAAATTTCTTGTTTTCCAGAAGGGAAAGTGTCTATAGTTAACAATTAAGCTGTTGTAGACCCTTAATAATTGACAGTGATTTTTTTTTTTAACATAATTACAGAATAATCTCTAATTCAGAAAGACAACACTTCAAGAAAAGTTCTAATAAGCTTCCAAGAATGAGAGACATACTAATTTGTCTGAAAAAAGGTCACATAAAGCAGCTCTTTAGGAGAAGGAAATCCCAAGTAAAATTGGAACACTACTCATTACGTGTGAGATTCTAGATAAGCACGTATCAACGAAAGTCTACCTCCCCTTATATTTTCTTGTAAGACATGTTCTTGCAGGAGTACCTGCTTTTCTCAATTCTGGAATAAAAGAGAAATATTACCTCAGGCATACACCTATTATTTAATCTTAATTCTTTAAGCATGCCTAAATATAGTATTCACCATAAGATAAAACAGGACATAACACTAACCACTGCAAAGTAAGACAAGATCTGAATTAATAGCTGAGCACATAAGAGTGACTACTAGAGGCAGCTTAAGTCCACTTAGCTTTATTCCAGCCTAAATAGAAATCAGAAGTTCAGAAAATAACAGAGGTAACAAAACAGGTCAGTCAGGACTTTCATCAGAAGGTTGCAGAATGATGTGAAGGATCTGCAGGAGGAGTGGGCAGATCTCGCAGGTCAACAAGGGGCTGCCATAGCTGGTATTGACAGCAGGGATTAAGCTTTTTAGCTATGTGTAGAAATATCTGATTGGGGGAGTAAAGAAGATTAAGGCAGACTTGGCAGACCCCAGCGACGGGACAAGCAGCAATAGGCAGAAACTGATACAGGAAATCCCATTTAAACATAAGACAAAACTTCTTTACTATGAGACTGGTCAAACACTGCAACAGGCTGCCTAAAGACACTGTGGATTTTCCATCATTGGAGACACTCAAAATCCAACTGGACAAGGCCTTGAGCAGCCTGTTCTGTTTGACCTGGATTTGAGCAGGGGGTGGACTAGGCAACCTCGAGAGATCCCTTCCAGCTCACCCGCTCAATGATTCTGTGACTACTAAGTAGAAAAAAAAATCCTCTTTTTTAATTACTGTAGTTTGGATAAGGTGAGATGGTCACGTCTGACCAGCTGCAGGCATATTACACATTGAAAGAAGGCCCAGCATGCAACTGCAGTTCTCTCCTAGGAGCTGTGTTCACGCAGAGGCTTCCAGCTCCAGACACTCACGACATACTTCAAACTTAACTGCTAAACTGAATGTATGTCAGGCAACCTCTAGTAGATAATTTCCCCGATAGCGTTTTTTTTAAATACACTTTCCTGTGGAATTTTCACATATACCTTTCTGGTTTATGTTTTTATTTTCATCTTGCATCTTCATAATGATTATTCATATGTATTTCCACACAAGGTCTGGGAGCAGCTAGGTGGTCAGTTAACACCCTATCATTCAACTACCCCCAGAGGTGTTTAAAAGACGTGTAGATGTGGCACGCAGGGACATGGTTTAGTGGTGGACTTGGCAGTGCTAGGTTAACGGTTGGACTCGATGATCTTAAAGGTCTTTTCCAACCTAAATGATTCTATGATTCTATTTATCTTAGAGGAACTTGAAAAGCAAAAAAATCCCAATCAACAGAAAAATACTATTAAAAAACCTCAACAAACACTCCTAATACACACAATTCTCCTCCCAAGCAAAGACTTTAATGCTGCAATTTAGTAATAGGTCATATTGGTGAAACCCAGTGTTGCATCTTCTGACCCCTAAGATGCACTTCCATCATTGACGACTGTCTTAATAGCCCTGGGTCTTGTGCTTTTGAAAACCTTCCTGTTTCTAAAACCAGAACAATATACCATGTTAAAACTGGTCACAAGTAACACAGCACAAACTTCTGAAAGTGCCTGAAAATTTTACCATGTTCAAACAGCAGTAAAACCCCAGCATTTTGGCTATGCAGCAGAACTTGATAAATATGTACTTAATTATGCCAAATACACAACTCACTCTTGCATACCTCAGAACTTTATTTCCGTGTCAATGAATTCGTGTTAGTGGCATGAAAGTAAATAGTCAACAGACAGGATGCTTGAGTGGCTTACAAGTTATCACCTCAGATGTAGTACCTCAAACACCTACATGTTGTTATGGTATCAATGCAGACACGATTGTGAAACTGTGTGACTCAGGTATTCACAAGATATTTTAAGTAGCATATCAACAGCTGCATCCAGTCATGTACTAAGTAAACATAAGAAAATAATACAGATAAAGGATTGGCTGATGTAAGAGTTTCAATCTATGCAATGAAATTCCCATTTACAATCATTATAATTAGTATTTAGTGACAAATGCAGATCAAGTCATTCCTGATCCCATGCTTTCTACTTGTTTTGTCCCTGGCACTGTAGTATCTTGCACCTCCCATTGTGCTTGCATGAACTAGATCAAGAAATTAAGCTGGCTTTAAAAACAGAACATTAATTGCCCGATCTAGTTTGCTAAGTGAGTCTGCTAATAATTTCACTGGCATAACTGAGGAGGATGGATGGTAGAGCACAGAGGCAGAAGCCAGAGCAGGAGGGGTAGGACAGACGTGTTGGGAACAATCACAAACAGATTCCCACTGAATGCTCTTGTGTGAAAACATGCTGTTGGTCATCTTGGCCTGGGACCCAGCAACACCTGCAAAGCACTGGAGTGATGTCTCACCAACATTCGTAGGTGAAATTGAAGTACTGGACAGAGAGACAGGGAAGGTGCAACAAGAAAAAAAAAAATTTAAAAGATACAACAGAATCTGTATTGCTGTATGCTGACACCCCCCTGTGATGTGGAGGCGAGTCCTGATCAGCTGTGGTTATCAACAATCCCACAGAGGTTTTCAGAGATGTTTTGGTTCCCTGGCCGAATACCAGACTGGGTAATAACACTCTACCCACCTACGATTCCCTTGGCATTTTCAGTTGATCATGATGTTCCCAGCTTCCTGACCTAAAAATTGTTGTGTACTATTTCTGTGCACTGTTTAAACAGATGCCACATTCCAACCCAGAAATTGCTTGATTTCAGAGCTGGCTGACACTATCCCTATAGTAAATTTTACTGGCTTTTTTCATCCCTGCAGCTTCTGATTAAAGTAAAAGTCCACACTCTTCTCAGACTGCAAACGCCCCAGACCACGATTCAGCACACAACTCTGTGCCTAAATTATAAGAGCCTGGACTATCCAGGACTGATGGCAGAAACAGTCTGATGAGGTTCAGAGCCCACCTTGTACTTAAATTTATTCTAAGTAAATTAAAGCTATGTTATTTCCAAACTTTTCAAATCACTGTAATACTAGTGGGTAACACCTAATATGACAAGAATGGTTGTGGGAAGGTCACTCATGCGAATGTAATTTGGTGGCTCTGGATCATAACGTCGGTACCTGTGCAGGCAGTGATCCGATGGACACGCTTTCAGGGTCAGGTGATAAGAAAGGGTGTGTGACATTAAACTGTTCTGAGATCATCCTCTCCCAGCAGTGCTCCGTCGCAAGCATATGGGATAGAAAGGTAAATGCCTGGAAAAGGCTGCAGAACTGCGTGTGTGCACACTTCTGCTTTGTACTCATCACCCATAATCGGGTTGCACTGGAGGCATGTGAATGCGATACCTTCAAGCTGCAAACAGAGCTAGATAATAAAAAATACAATATGTTTTGTATTATAAACTCAGATCTCATGTCCTGTAGCTGCCTAAGGGTCAAATCTTTATTTTCTGTTGTTTAGCTCCTCATCTTTCTTTCATTCCTAACACCAGGAGCTCCGGGCACTGGGGGAGAGAAAGTCACGTAGCGCAATCCACCGCAGCGATGTGCCCTGTCACGTAACCAAACAAGGCTGAGGGGCTATTATCATTATGGGACAATTTTAACACTGGCAGCCTTAGTTGCAAAGAACGATCAGTATGTCAGTGTAAATCATCCCCTCAGGGTGCAGAAGTACACCAGGCTTTGGGGACATACAACCAAGCTTTAAGCTGATGTCTTCTAAAAGCCAAAAGCTAATGACACAGTTTAAGCTAGGAGAAACTGGCAAAATAAACCAACATGGCAAAGAAAACCATGAGACTGTAAAGAGGAGATTACCACCCCTGAGCAAATTCAGCAGCCAAATTGTTAGAATACAAAGTATAAAATTGAACAAGAATTAAGCAAATTTTACTCGTCTATTACTTAAGCCCTGCACTTGAGATATGATGTACCACCACTGCCAAGTGCCGGGGTAACCGTTCCAAGAGTTTTAAAGACTGTTTCATATAGCACTGAATTTTCACAACATAAATACAATAGAGTTGCACATACCAAAAAGAAAAATACCAACCCAACAGCAGAAAAACCTGCTGCCTTTACATGAAACTACACGAAATCACACATTTTACCCTGATAGAGACAACTTTTCCCCCCTTAATTAGAAAACACAGAAACACGTTGCAGTGTTGTAACAATGCAGCAGTCCTGTTTTTGTTACGTTACGAACAAAACCAGCATTCGTTTTCCGAGAGCAATTATTCTAATATATGCCACTGTTGCACTAGAACTATTTTTACAGATAACACAATAAAAATCATTTTTTCCTCCTCAACAGGGGAATGTGTTTAAAGAAAACAACAGAAGAAATGACAAACTAAGACACATACATTCCCTTCGCCCCACAAATACAATTAGATCGCCAGGTTCCTTAATTTGCCTCAACTCCTAAAGCCCTTAGATTTACGACAAGGAAGCTGAACGGGGAAAACACTTAACTTTGCTTTTACTGAAAGCTTTAAAAATGAAAGGGACCCCCAAAACCAAAAGAGGATTTGTGTTCCTAAGTATGTTTTAATTATTTTTTTTAAAGCTAGCAGCAAAACATGATTTTATTAAATGAAACAAAGCACATTCATCTTTAACTGCTTTTGACTATAAACTTAAAATATTAATTAGCCATCGCAGATGTCTTTCTACACCTAAGGCATATCAACTCCCTGATCTCAGTCACATGAATAAAGCTACAATAATAGTTTTATATTATTCATTTATCACTTCATGAAAGGAATACCAAAATTAAAGTTGGTAAGTTTCAGGAGTTTTTCTCTCTTCTTATTAACTGAACTGCAACAAAACTCTTCTCATTTATATAAACTTAAAGGAATTCTGTCAGTTGTCAGTGTAAACTCTCCTTTCTTAGGCAATATATTTTCAGCAGTACTTCCTAGTTCCCAAGCATTACTAAAATTCCATTTTTCCATTTGATAATAATGGCAACTTCTTACACTTCTGCAGTTAATCTATGCAACCTGGCCACAAAGATTTTTACTAATCTATTCTTAATCAAAAAAATGTTCTAACCAATTAAGGGTTGAACTGTCATATCTTAAAATCTGGCCTGAAATTAAACATGGTTATCACTTTAGAGTAATATGTAAGAAAACAAAAAGTCACTCTCCCCAGAATTTACAAAAGTTTAACTGAACTGTCATTTAAGACGACACAAATTCAAAGGTTACTTCTGTGGCAATACCTGAAATCATTATTATTCCATTGTACTTCAAACACAGTCACCTAGATTTGTACAACAGAACCTTAAACTCTGGTTTCAATTAAGGAGGAAACCTCATATACCAGTCTAATTAGCTGGTTTGTCTAACTGTAACTCTCCTTCCATGATCATGGTAAAAATAGCTTAAAACAAAAAAAACCTGTTACTGACTCTGCATTTTAGACCAAATGAAACACTTTCTTCCTTGTAAAATTATTCCTGTACCAAGCTTTTACTGAAACTGCATTATTACAAAAGTAAGGCTAAGCTTTTCACATACAGAACTCATGCTTTATTTCTGCACATAAGACATGACAAAGTAGGAACCAAAAGCAAGAGGAGGAATAGTTAACACTAAAATGATCAGATTAGAAATCATTAATTAGAACTAATTATAGTTTATTACTACTGGAATGAATTATTAGAACTTTTATTTAATAGGTGGCATTTTTAATTGTATTCCAAATACCGACAAAATAGAAAAATATTCGTAAACCTAAACTTAGCATTCTTAAAAGCACAACCAACATGGAGCAGTAGTTACATCAGTCCTTACTAACTGCTTTTGTATTTGGAAAGGCGTTGCACTGTAAAATGTTTTTCTCATTACCAATGCTGCCTTCACAGGGAGCTATTTCAATAGCAAATCAGAGATACTCCATCTGTTTCCAGCCTCTCCAAACACTGAGATTCCTTATTAATACCCTCTCCAGATTTCACAAATCTGACTACCTTATCTCTGTTAGATATGAATTCACAAAAAGGGTACTATTAGCACCTTGTATCTTAAAGAAGCCCATGCCGTGCTCTTCTCTTTTCTGTGAGCTTCAAACCTGCGATCGTTTGACTTCATGCCAGATTGAGAGAAGGCGGAAATGTAACACGGGCAGCAACAACTCAAATGTTTAATTGACTAAAAACTTTTGTAGGCAGTACCTTCGGTGCATACAATTTGACTCTGTCGTTCTTAAACACATAAAAAAGTTTTCCTTCCCCCTTGCTGCATTGCTTTGCGCTATGGCACAAAACATACCGAAACCAACTTCTGGCAACACCGGCTAACCCATCACACTCACTGACACCCTGGTGTTTAACACACTTGCTCTTTCTAATTACAATTAAACACACTCGTCCTAGACAGAATAAAGCAGAAACACGAGGCAGCCTCTCCAGTGTGCAGTGCAGGGCAAGACAGCCAGAACTGCGGTGAGTGACTAAAAATGGTAGTACAGAAGTTGACACATAAAACGCACAAATCATTCGGGCTGTTACTCCTAGTTCTGTCATGTATGGTGATCACAACTAGGAGATACTAATTATGCATATGCAGGTTGCAAATTGGCTATGTCCAACAAAAAAAAAAGGAGTTACTAACTTCCCCGTGTAGTAAGGATGCAACTAGAAAATTTAACTCCTACATAAATACTGCAAACTTTGTGTTTCTATAGAACAAGCTTATGAACCAAAGGCTTGGGATCACACCCCTATACTAAGGCAGGTGCCCAAAACAATTAAGGGATGTCTGTTCACGTGAAACAAAACCAGGTCCTTGATCACAAAATGCCTAGGCTCTAGGTAGTTGAAGTGTGGTAAAATTACTTTAATGCTAAATTTCTGATTTCTTTTTTTAATGCCTGACCCAATGTGTTGTTCACGACATTCAGGATAACACTACTTTTAATAAGTCTATGTCCTAACTAATCACAGGTGACTTGACAGCATAGATGATTTGAGTTGCTTCTGTTGAGATTCTTTAAATATGTAAATACCATCTTCCATTTTTCAACCAATATATCTGAATGCTGGATTTTAAAATTTTGATCTATTTTTTTCACTATTTCTTTTTGTGATGTGAAACATTCAAGATTTTTATTAAAAAAATAAAGATGTTTCAGCAATTCCTTCTAGAAAGCAAAATATTTTAGAAAAAATATTTTACATTGGAAACTTAAGTTTTGTTGTTGAATATATACTTTTTTTTTGGACTTGGTATTTTCTGTTTTAATTCATTTTTACAAACAGCTCTGCTGATAGAGGCTCTGCATGAAGTTTTGATTTGGGGACAGAATTTACTACCTAACCGTGATTTAAAGTTATTCAGTGTTTATGTTCAACAGTAAGGCATAAAATTTAACCACGGAATAAAATAGAATAAATTCTGGTGGCAGTGGTTTTTCCTATTCCAGATATCTAAGTGAAGGTAGAGCAAAATACAAAGACTAGTTTACTTCCTAAACAATTATCTTGTTATTCACTTGTACAAAAATAAATAAATACTTACTGTTCCTCTAACAGTGTTCACAGAAACTTAATACAAGAACAGTGTCAGCTATATTTCAGTTTCCATAATACCTTCTTTCTCAACGCAAAGTCAAGTCTGTTGAGGGGACACGTTAATGTGAACAATGCCTCCCAACTATGGGCTAGCTTTTTTAAATTTGTCAATTTACAATGCTTGGTAACAAATTGGAAACAGTAAAAAAAAAAAATCAGGTACATCAGGTGTATTAATAGACTGCAATAGATTTGTATGTATTATTCTGTATGTATTAATGATAACCCCTAGAATACTGCTGCGCATCAGAATGAGTTTATTCTCATTCAACCAGATCTATCACATGTTAAGACTTTTACTTTAAGACTTAATTACTGTAAACCCTCTGGTATCATTTCCATCCATTACGGATAGTTAACGATGAGACACTGCACAATTGTTTCCCAGGATATTACATACACTTGTGCACGCTTGCTCAAGACGAATCATCTTTGACAAGATAAAAAGGTGTAACATGCAGACAGAGGCCCTTCATTAATCAAACTAGAAATAAAAGACATTGTGTTTAAGTTGCAATTTCAGAGACGAGGCAGTAGTGCTCCAAAATTGTCACAGCTGAGGGAAAAAAGTCTACTTCCTAGCAAGCATGGACAACCACAGCTAGATCCTTACTTAAACAGGTTAAGCAAGCTGCAGTACATAAGCATAAATTTTTTAAATTCTAAAATATTTCTCTTGCATTGCCACTGCTTATTTAAACATAATCAAAAACATTGGGCACCTGTGCCAAGATCTGATGCAGTCCTGAAACATGAGTAGCATCCAAAAAATCTCTGGACAATGCCAGCGAAAAGGCAGCAAGTTAAAGATTTATTCTGTTCGTTACAATAAAATGGCTTCCTATTTAGATCCCTATTACAATTAAATGCATGACACACAGGAGTATGGAAACAGACTTCTGTTTCCTTGCTTTAGCACAGGTAACAGTTATAAAAGGCTGTATTGTTGACGTATGACAAGAGTGAATACCTGCTATTACTAGTATTACTGCATTACCAACACCCTCTGAGAAGGTAAAAATCTGTTTTCCTTCAGATATCAAACAGACCAAATGGGGAGTAAGTAAAGGAGTAGCCTCGGCAGGAGGTGGGAGCTGATGCCTGAGAGATCCTTAAAACCGGCCTGAGTTGTGAGGATTTGGGAAATAGGAACAAAATCAATGTGCGTAACTGGAAGAACAGGTAGAAAGTCTAGAACAAATTAAATGTATCAGGACAGTTTCTGTCCCTTGTTACATAAGAAATGAAGGAATTACTGAAAAAAAAAAATCTCAGAACAAAACCGAAATAATCTTCTTACGAAGTTTCATTATAACTCTTCAAGAAAGAACAGCAAGGCACAGTGAGAAGACAATGAAATGGACTAAGAGTCACAATGTGATAACCGACTAAGTGCCACTAAGCTCCAAATTACTGTGTGTGAGCTCATTTCACTTGCGTCCCAAGAATTGAAATCACACTAGTGACAAATTAAAACGAACAAGTGAAGACACTAGTTTATGGCTTCTCATTAAAATTAGGATGGGGAATCACCACACAGAAGGAGCCATTACTGGAGCCCTAATGCTGAGAGTTGTACGTTGCTGGTGACAGAGACTCATCTGTAATTGCAACATGGAAGACAAAAATATGGCAAAAAATGGAACCCCTACCAGTAAGTTCCTACAGCCTTGTTTATGTATTGATTTGAAGTCACTCCTACCAGCTTTTGTTTTCTTTATACCCTTCTCTAATCCTGAAGGAAATGCCTGTGTAAGCTTCTCATGGCATAAGGCAAAGTGTTCACCAACAAGAGTTCAGTTGGACAACCACAGCTGTATTATGGAATACACTTAACCCGTTAGCGACATTTAGCTGTAATTTTTGTTTTAACCTAAGTTTCTATGGTTGATAAAAGATGGGAAAATGTCTCCATCTTTCAGCATTAGAAGCAGCCGCTAATGTAGAAGGAACAGTAAACTGTAAGCTGGTGGGGCAATTTTGCACAATAACCTGCTCTATGACATAATGGAAAAACCTGACCTCTCCAATCTGTGTCAATGATTTCAGCACATGATGCTAAAAAAGCATTCCCATAATAGTTAGCCGCAGTAAGGGGAGTAGCACAGAACTAAGGAAGTCTCTAACTTGCCCAGACCGGTTAATCTATTCAAAATCACCAGACTGCATGTAAAGGTATCACATTCTGATAGTTAATTTGCAAAACTGCGTAATAATGTAAGCCAATCTTAACCCGTTTACTTCACACTGGTTTTGTCACATTTATGAAAAGGGCAGCACTGTAAGAGCAATTTTCCAAAGAACTGTTGCTGAAACCCATTTTTCTTGACAGAGTTACATGAAGTATCTTCGATTTACACAATCTTGCATATATACCTAACTTAATTGATGAATATATTTTAAATCAAGGTATCTATATATTTTAGCAGCATTAGGACGTGATGCTATAACCCACTTTGTGCAAGTCAAATCTTTTTAATTTCACTGGGACATGGAAGTATTGCAAGCTGTCAAAATTTCTGAGCCATCCACCAGCTGGAGGCCAGTCAATAGCGGTACACCCTAGGCATCAGTACTGGGTCCTATAGTGTTTAACATCTTAATTAGTTACCTGGATGCCAGGAGCGAATGCACCCTCAGCAAGTTTGCAGATGATGCAAAACCAGGAGGAGCAGCTGCCAGACCAGGCAGTTCTCCTGCCATCCAGAGGAACCTGGACAGGCTGGAGAAACATGCACAGAGGAATCTCCTGAAGTTCAAAGGGAAATGCCAAATCCTGACCTGAGGGGGAATAACCCCATTCCCCAGGAAAGGCTGGGGCTGAGCAGCCGGAAAGCTGCCCTGCAGAGAAGGACCTGGGGGTCATGGCAACATCAGGCTTGACCAAGGGCCAGCAACGTGCCCTCATGGCAAAGGCGGCCAATATCCTCCTGGGCTGCATTAGGCAGAGCATTGCCAGCAGGTCGAGGGAGGTGATCCCTTCTTTCCCTCTGCTCAAAGTCCTCATGCCTTCCTTACCCGAGTTAGAGAGTGAGAAAACAGTGGAAGAAAGTGACATTCTCTCTTGACATCAGGTTTGGAAAATGTTGGCCTTCAAAACAACAAAGAAATGTTTCTTTTATGAAGCAGAACTAAAGTACATAGAGTTCATGCAGTGCTCCAGCAAATGGTATATAACACAAACACGTGCCCATCTCTCTAACAGCTGAGGAATTACTGAATTTCCAAAAGCATACTACTCGCACTTAGAGGCCTCCCCAAGAACAGTTAACTAAACTGCGCTTGAAACTCTTGGGTGTTTCAAGATACGAAGAATCAAACATTGAGGAAAGTATCTTAGCAATCTCCCATTATCCTACCATTATTCTTTCCATTAACGCTCCAACAGCTCTAAAAATTTTTTACGGAGTGCCCCAGCACTTTTAGCCCTCAAAGTCATATGTCTGCTGTCTTTATAAGATTAAATATGTATTGCCACTGGTACACGGAATAGAGGCAAAAGCATTTTCATACTGTAACATGTTTGAGACTGCACAGAAGGATTCACTAAGGAATCACTATCCCTCATATCCAACAGACAAAACTTCACTCAAATTCTGTATTTTTGTGTATAAAGGTACAGAATTTAGAAAACAATGATATTCAAAGCTGAAAAATTTTAGATGACAGTCTAACTTGGTAAAGTCAGAGCACAAAATGAAGTCAAGTTTACAACACAAAGATTATTCCAAGGAAGAGAGGCTGGTGGTTCTCCAAAGTACAAACAGCTGCACTTTACTACTTGGAACTTTCAGAGAGGCCCAAAAATTCTTCATTTGCTCAGATTCATATTTAGCATTGCTTCTTGCCTGGGAGAGGGTAGATGCTCGGGAGGATGCACAGAAGCATCCTACAGCACGCAGTATTTGTGAACTGACCCACAACCTACCCACAGCTACTTGTATCATAAAACTAGCAATACAGGATGGGTACGCCTTTGAAATTCCAAGTTTAAACTGTAGAGAAATGATGATAAATCAACGCAGTGTGGGACACACAAAACACCAACAACCTTTTTTGAGAGCATGAGAAGAAAATGACTAAACAGTTACGACATTTCACAAAAACTTGTGAAATACAGTTAAATGGAAAGTATCAGAACCCATCATTGTGGGATCCAATGTGGTCCAATTAAGGGCCAGAGAAATGCATTTTTTTTCTTTTAGATGTGCAGACTGGCAAAGATCTAAAAGACTGAGAACCTAGGTCAAGTTTCGTTCCAGCTGACTTGGGACCTCCAACACTGTGGGGCAGCTGCCTTCAGCTCCCTCTGGGAGTGAAGAGATGCAGTTCAGTCGGATTAGCAGATTTTTAGATCTGCTCAGACCTCTAACGATGATGGACCAAAGCCTGCAGTAACTGCATTTCTCAGTCAACTAGGTACTTAAAAGTTAGCTGCCATAAATGCAGGACCTTGTACTCACAACACATGAATTCTGTGATCTTCCCCACAGAAGTGCGTATTTTATTTAAACTCACACCTTGTGTACTATCAAACATATACTTTACTTCTGTTCAGAATTATTCACTATGAAGTACTGCTGCTCACATAGCTCACCTTCAAAAACCAGTAATTCACAAAACTATAGCAATTGGATTTCTAAAGTGAAGTATAACTGTAGCTGGGAACTATTTCTGCTAATGCTGGTAAGCAAGTGAGGTAGGCGCAGGAAACTCTGCTATGGTGTATAATATTAAGCAGATTAAAAAGAGTGTAACTAGCTGGCAAATTACTCATTAATATTGCCTTGTGTTGCAGACACTATGAACCACTCAAATGACACAGGCCTTCTATTATTTTTATTACCATTTCTTCTTTTCTCCTCTTCACTAATCTGCTTATCCTACTTTTTTGTTTTGCTCAAAGAGATGTCCTACTTTTTCTGTTTCTTTTCCTCCTGAACAGCAGTTTAGCCTTTTATTCACTTTTGCATTTCACTATACATCTGTCATGGCCAATTTTTCTACATACGTGCTTTCTTGGCAGAAAGCAATTAAGAAATATAACCCTCAGAAAAGCCAAGTACTGTAAAAGCATAAATGCTCTAGTGCGCTAGGGGGATTTGTATTCCCTCTAAAGTTGTTCCAATGCTTATAATATATCCTGGAGAACTGTGGCAACTGAGATTTGAAAGATGTAAGAGCTCAAGATGCAGAATGTATGCAGCTCTTGCAACCATGCAGAAAGATTAGCAACAGGATAGCAAAAAAAAGTTAAAAATGAACAGCACCTTTTCTCAAAACGTTAACTTTTGCCTCCTTCTTGAAGAAGGCAACTGAAAAGTATGACAGCCATCTTTTCCTACGTTGTCTTGACCATACACTAAGATTTGACAGAGGGAAATCGCTGATAGGTTTAGAGCCTGTTGGAATGCAGCTGCCTTTGAAAAATGTTAAGACTGTGACTTCTAGGGGAATTGAACATGGACAAAACCGAAAAAATCCAGAAGTCGTAAGTTCTTTCTCTTAAAATCAGTCAACCACGGAATTGCTATTTTAATAAAGAGCTCAGAAAATAAAGGGGTTAGTGGTGCATCACTTCCATACGGCATAATGTATATATATTCTGCATACACATGCATGAGCAAGCAAATGGTGTACTTTCTAAATTTTCTATTACTGATTCTTCTCTCTGCCGCTCATCTTCCACAATTTCTGGTCAAATTTACTGGCTTTCTCCACATAAATTAGAGTAATTTTCAAGCAAAGAACTCTGCAGCAAAGAACTGTTTCAACAGTGCAAAAAGCTTCTTAAAAAACAATCATATTTTTAGTCAACCATCACGCACGTCATTACACTGATGTAATACTCCTTTCTCACTGAATACTCTTCCTGAATTTGTCTTCCTCAATATGTACACTACCGTACTAATTTCAAAGTAGCAGTAAAATATAACAAAACATGATTCAAGGCGAAATAGAAGTACCCAGTGTTTCCATTCAGTAGACACTAATTTCTGCTATTTCATACTCTCCTTCTATACACTTGGGTATAAGCCACTATAAACAGTTCAAGGCAGTGAGAAAGACCAGTAATCCCCACAGTGCTTTGAAATTCAGTGTAACTTGACCACATAACACAATGTACTCAAATGACCAGAGATGGTTTTTGAAAGCCCCTGAATGTTTATCTGACCCCTTGTGAACTCTTAATAAAATACTTGGCTGTATGGGCAAACAACAAATAACATTTATACAAGCTACAAGTCCCACTGAAAGCGTATCGGTTATATCCAGCTACCAGAATTACAGCTCCTTCACCTCACAACTGAATTCTCTCTTAGTCTGGAGAAGCTGAAGGTGCATCTTTATTATTAGCAACATTCTAGAAAACTGCAATTTAAGTCAGCCTCAGTAAAAATGTAGGATCAGGCTTTTGTTGAAAAATTACATGCTAGAGCTCCAGCAGTATTTTGAAAATTCTGTTCCTCCTAAATGATGTGTGAGTGTCCTATAAATTGCCAGGGATGAAAGGGACCAGAAGTCACATTAAGCACCTTCTCCAAGTATTCAGTTATATTACATTAGGATCCATCAACATGTTTTTCTTGGACCATGATGCAGTACTTTAGGTATGTGGCTGATGGAAGAATTGTAGACTGAGGTTAAACAAAAGAGAACACTGACAAAGAAAAAAAGAAGTCATGAAAGTATCAGGAGGCAGAGAAATGAGATAGCAGTAACAGCCTCAGAGAAAGCATACTGACATTTATTCAGATGAAATTTTCCAAAGGTACTAAGTACATTCTTTCAACCATCTGATCCAAGTAGCACTTATGTTCAAGAAGGCATTAGACTTGGCAATATCTGATGTAATATTTTTGCTTTAAAGATTTTTCTAATGTTAAGGAAAAAAACCAACATACATTGTAAGAATTCTAAATGCCAAGTTTATCCGACACAAGAATGCATTATACCTGTTATTTATTAGGACACTGAGGGGAAACATGGCTATGCACTGACCAGACAGAAATAGAAAACTACTTTATGTTGAGGATGTTGAAATGCTTATTAGTGGACAGTTAACTAGTCATCTTAGTTTCTTTCAATGAATGATCATTTACACAGATACATGTTCAACCACATTTTTCTTGCCAAGACAAAGAACCTTGAGACGTGCTAAATTTTAAAGGTTAGAAATAACACATTTGTTCCTAACAGAAAGGATAGCCAAGATTATATTGACTCACCGGCCTTCCACATTCCGGGTTCTGAAACAGACATGCCCATGCTTCCCTACAAGAACTTGTTCAGAAGCCCCTTTTCAACTGGGATTATATTTTGCGTAGAGAAAGAATGCAGTGTCTTAGTTGGTACTTTGGATTGTTTGATGAATTATGCTATTAGTAGACTGTTCCTCAGAAATGACCTTTTGGAGAGTTCACAAGCTGATAAAAAAAACCGCTCTAAACAATCTATATTCTTATCCTAGCTTATACCTTATGACGGGAAACCAAAAACATACCGATTTTAACTATTTCATTTGGTCAATGATTTTTTCCTCCCATACAACTTGTTTCTGATAGAATTTAGGAAGTTATGAAAATTCAACTTAGAAAATTAATTCTTCAAGAAAAGGATAGTTACTAGTTCATGTAGATCAAGTCAAGCATCCTGGCCTGTATCAGAAACGGTGTGGCCAGCAGGAGCAGGGAAGTGATCATCCCCCTGTAACCAGCACCGGTGAGGCCGCCCCTTGAGTACTGCATTCAGTTTTGGGCCCCTCACTACAGGAAAGACATGGAGGCGCTGGAGCGTGTCCAGAGAAGGGCAACGAAGCTGGTGAGGGGCCTGGAGCACAAGTCTTGTGAGGAGCGGCTGAGGGAACGGGGGTTGTTTCGCCTGGAGAAAAGGAGGCCGAGGGGAGACCTTATCGCTCTCTACAACTGCCTGAAAGGAGGTGGTAGTGAGGTGGGGGCTGGTCTCTTCTGTCAGGTGGTGGGTGGTAGGACGAGAGGAAACGGCCTCAAGTTGCGCCAGGGGAGGGTTAGGTTGGGGATTAGGAAAAATGTCTTGACTGAGAGGGTTGTCAGGCATTGG
Organism: Pandion haliaetus; assembly: GCA_013401275.1. Classification (NCBI taxonomy): domain Eukaryota; kingdom Metazoa; phylum Chordata; class Aves; order Accipitriformes; family Pandionidae; genus Pandion; species Pandion haliaetus. The sequence continues at coordinate 65,555 of VYZV01013235.1, forward strand.
AACAGGCTGCCCAGGGAAGCGGTGGAGTCACCGTCCCTGGAGGTGTTCAAAAGACATGCAGATGTGGCGCTTAGGGACATGGTTTAGTGGTAGACATGATAGTATTAGGTTTATGGTTGGACCTGAAGATCTTAAGGGTCTTTTCCTACCTAAATGAATCTACGAATCTGTAATATTTACTGCAAGGTCTTTGTGGTAGGTAATTATTCATTTAAATTTCAGTCAGTAAAAAAAAACCAACCCCAAACAATAGGATAACTGGTAATATAGTCTTTCAGAGTGAAAAATAAGGAACGTGGGGAAAAAAGCCTTGAAAAGTTTGTTTCACATTGTGCACATTTTTTTTAAATCACCTACCAATCTATTTTGTTTGTATCCTGAAATTCTGCACAACTAGTTGATGTTTATATATTTAAAATTTGATCATAACAAAAAGCAGGAAGGCCAGAACTCCAGAAATATTTGCTACAAATGTTCGATCAGAAATGCTAATCCCCGTAAAAGTCAGGAACATAACAAAAGGCAAGAAGGAGTTCTCTCCAACTCCAAGCTCACAGAAACTCATTTGAAGGAGTCTGCATTTGCTGTGGAGGAGAACACAAGGAAAACACACACATCAGCTCCATGGAGAATGGAGCTGGCGCTGCAAACTGACGACTCCAAATTCTTTTCTCCCCCTCTTCCCGCATCTGTTTTGGCTGGCATCCGACACAAGAAATCCAACTGATGTCACCTGCCTGATGCAGCACTGCTGTAACTCACTGCTCAGGACAAAAACAAACCCAAAAAGCAGGCAGACAGCTCAGCAGTTTGGGGACAGGAGAGGCAGTTCATGCGGAATTGCTGCCTGAAACAGCACAGCATAATGAACTCGCCAGTAAAAGTTCTCTCCGTCCACAATTGCTGCTCCATCACCTCTGAGATTCCCAGCTCCTGCTCTTTAGTGAACAGTTATCAGGGCAGCGTGTGGTGGGTCACAGAACAAGTAAATCAGTAACAAATGCTGATCATAACAGATGTAAAAACAATCAAGTATTTTGAAGTCATGTGCAGGGAACAGGTCACATGCAAGCTCCCAGAGACAACGCGTGTTCTGCAAACAGTACTCTCAGACTTGAGATTTCCTATAGGAAAGGCAGGGGCTGTTCTCCGGCGTAACACGTCCAGAGACATCCCTTTGTTGCGTACCCCACAGTTAGAAAGTTTAACTGCCTTCTCTGTTTCCATGGGCCCTTAGCTTTATGATAGAGGAACTATTTAAGGTAAGATTATACTCCATACCTCCAAATAAGTAATAAATTAGATGTGTATTGTAGTAACACCCAGTTTTTAGTATTATGAAAAATTAGGCAGGATTGATAAATTTCAAAGATACCAAGTCCTACTGTGGGATAAAGATGCATCTATTTAATGGAAAATTAATTTTTTTTTTGTATATACAGATACACTCTGCAAAGTCAGGCAGTTAGTTAATTGTACCAAATTCACAGTATGTATAAGTCTAGATAGGGAGAGCAACCAAATTCTCTACAGAAACCCTTCTCTACACCCTTTTTTAATTTCTCCTAAATTAACAGAAAACTAAGAATCAAAAAACTAGCACAATGCAACTCTAATTCCCCAAGATAAAACCGCCACAGTGTATACTGCGTGGATGGCAACAGTAAGACGGTTTTATTTTCAGTTCTCTCATTAAATAAAAAGCAGGTAAGGTTTGCTTTCACTTAAGATGTTTGCATTAGGGCAGATATTGCAAGGTCAAAAAGCTATTTAAAAATGGTGACATCAGACAAAAACAAATCTATTAAACCAGTTTCCCACATCTAAATGGTTACTGTAAGGTTTTCCCATACTTGGCTGATGCACCATTACCCACAAAGCCTGCATCTGCAAAGAACAAAAAATTATATTCCACTTCTCAGTTAAGATCAGGTACTTTAATACAGTAAGTTAATTGATTTTGGAAAACCCCTTTGGTTTTGGCTTCAAGTGCCAAATTGTAGCTGCTTTTTTGCATTTCATACTTTATGTATTACTAAAAACTTTCAGAAGTTGCTAGTATAGAGCCTCACTTCAAAGACATGCTAATTGTTTGAGAACGGAAATATAATTTATTTCATTACAAACGTTTTATGCCCAGAATTGACTCACAAAAGCGTATTTTGGCCCTAGATTGCATCCAAACTGATAATTATTTTTTACACTACTTCCATCACAATTCCTAATATTTCTCATTTACTTGTTCTTTTTTAGTGCTGTACATGTGACTACACACAACTGACTGGAGAGCAAAAAGGGCAGCAACATCAGAAACAAAGAGACTGACTATCCAATGGGCATACGTTAAGAGATGAAAGCGATCACAGACTTGGCATCAGATTTGTTTTCTAAAGTTCAGAATCAGAAGATTAATCTTAAAATAAAATGTCTATCTTTGAGGTTCTTGCTGACCCCTAACACCAGAATACAGTTCATCCTGGAATCAGGAGTAAATCTTCAACATACTTGTGAATGTAAATCAATAAAACAAGCAAATATTAAATACATTAATATCTCACTGTCAAAGCGACAGCAGTCTGCCTTTTCAAAGGTGTACCAGCCCGATTAACACCAGGAAAACGCGGGCAGATTTGCACGACTCCTTCAAAACAGTTTTTCTTCCCTGATGGTGGCTATGCAAATAGAAGCAACCTTTTACTGAGAGTACAGATTGCCCTTGTAGATGAACAACAGTCTTCAGCACATTTCCTTCATTCAGTATCATTCATTTACCGAATCTTTCCCACAGCGAAGTATGTTCAGAGAGTCTCAATTTACAGTTCAGAGTGGTTTTGTTTCCTTCCTTTCTTCCCCAAGAGCTTAACAAGAACACTTTATCTGGAGTAGGAGACAAAGCAGACAATCTGCAGTATGTTGCCAATAAACAAACAAACTAAAATAAATTTTTACTTTGAAATACGTGAGAATTTAGAATTCTTCCCGTGACTCAGATTGATAATCACAGAAGTTGACAGGCATAATCCTGAGGACTGGACGACCTGCTACCACTTTTGAAGAAGACAGAAAATTCTGCATGCTCCTCTGTCAATAGAGAACAGACTGCAATATATAGTAAATTGAGACCTACAGACCTGTCACTGAGCAAATAAATTCTGCAGTGTAGCTTTGCTGGCTGGCAAGCTTTCCTAGTGGCAAGCAGATAACACTGGGCTTTGAAGGCGCATTGTTTCAGCAAAGCTTGTACCTGTCCCAGATTGTCCATCTTCCCTCTCTGCCTCTCTTCATCCTATCTGAAAAGATTGTTTGCTGCTATGCCTGGGACAGGACTTTGGCTGGAATTGCTGTGTTGCGACTGCAGTTTGGGATTTTGTCCCACACTCTAGCAGATACGTGTTTACACGCAGAGTAATGTTTAAGGGAGGACCGTACCTATGTTCAAAATGACCTCCAAGTAGCTGGCCTGAGCAGCTTCCGTTTACCTTAGAAGAGCTCTTAAGCTGAAGCCTGTGGAATTACTACGGCTAAATGGAAGAACAGAGTAGTAAAAGGAAGTCCGTAAGTGCAGTTTCAATCATACTGAAGTCAACGGCAGAATTCCTAACAACTTCAGATCGGTCAAGATTTAGCCACATACCTTCAAATCATACAAACCAGCCAAAATCTTATATTGCTGCCCGAAGCTTCAACACGCGTGTGTCAAACACAAGTGAGTTGGACTTCCCAGACGAGGCACAGACACCTTTGCTATCTTCACTAAACATTTTCGTTTACAGCGGTTATGATCAGTTCTTTACAGGAAGCAATTGCTACCCCTGTTTTCCAACCAGCTAGTTTCTCATTTATATTTGGTAGGTTTTATCTCAGCCTGAGGGAACAGAAGCCCGTTCCTCTGACTCACTGCACAGTGCGGCCGAGAGCGAGTCACACGGCAGCGCAAAGCGCTCCCGACATCAGAAAGGCCGTTCCGCAAGTCTGGAAGTGAATCGGGAAAGCTGATAATGTCACAAGTACTGTAAACTATATAAATAAATGAAATCTTTCAGAGTTACTCTGTAGCTTGATTAGTGTGCCTTGTAGAGTATCTCTTGCAATCCTATACCTTAAAACATCAAATATTAAAAAAACCCTTCACGTATATGTCTAGAGCTAGAAACCTGTATTAGGGATTACTGAATTCTGAAAAGCTGAATGTGAGTAAACACGCTGCTACATAACTGCAGGCTGCATCACCAAATATACTGCAATCATCTCCCACCAAGTATAGTTCACTTGTGTTTATAATAATTCAGTGTGCTGGCAAGCACGCTCTGATAGTGTTTCTAAAAATAATGAAGTGTTAGTAATACAGCAACTACAGCAGCCTCCACTTTCAAATCTTTGGAGAGAGAGCACAAGACTCCATGTGCATATGTTGAAGGAGATCCTGCTCAATTTTTCAACAATAAAGTTTAGTTCCACTTTCATGGAATTTGAAGGAATTAAATGTCTTCTGGTAATGTGACTCTGGGAACATAAAACCATGCTTTAAACAGATTTCAAACAACTACATGGTTAGCATATTTGTAATTTAAAGTCTTTACAACACTAAGTACTAAAAGATAAATGTATTACTGAACAGAACTCAAATTAGAGGAGTTTTTCACTATCCAGGATGAAATGTGCAAAATGTAATGGATATAATTCTTAGCTTTGATGATAATGCTTTAAATTTTATTTAGCAACATAAATATTTTAAATAATTGTGATTTAACATAATCCCTTAAATAACATTGCTATTCCCACATCTTGATATGCTGTGGTTTTTATTTACAGGATGTGGAGTAGAAATAATTTTAAAAGCAAAAGCAGAAAAACTTTTTTTTTTTTTTTTAATTATATAAAGTGTTTTAAACAGTCACTTGAGGTAAAACGTAGGCTACAACTTTCTCCAGGAGGATTATTATCAGCCTCTAATGTCTTGTTTGAAAGGCTTTTCAGTGTTTGATGAATACCTTCCCTTTTAATTTTAAAGTAGCTTGTTGTCAATAATAAAAGCATTTAAAATACTATACTCCAGAGTTTTATGCTTGTGTGTGTGTCCAGCAATCTGTTGCATACTAAAGTTAATGCTGAATAAGTAGGCTCCTGTTGCCTTATTTATTATAAACAGTGATTACATATTATTCTTTTCAATTAAAAAAACCCAACTCTTTACACAGGAGGATTAAGAATATAAGACTTCAACAAGTAACTGAAAAGAAGGCCAGTCAGGTCACAGAAATTTATGGCTGAATCTCTCTTCTACTGAAGATAAAAATCCTACCTTATAACACAGTTTATATTCTCTTACTCTTTTTTAGAACACATAAAATACAGCCTGGAAATGCTAGTCGCCTGGGACGTTATTCTTTTCAACCTAGGCTGAAAGGGAAGGTGAAGCTTTCTACCAAAGCAACTGAACAACTCCCAACTTACACCACAGCATACAGCGCAATATGTATTTTATTTGCACAACTCATCTAATCAGAAGCAAGTTTTTCTTTTGACTTTCACTTGCAACTGACTGTAGCCCCCCATGCTTGAGGAGTCAGCACATGACAGACCTGGAAACTGGAATGGTATTTTGGTAATGATAATGCCTGGGCCTTTAAATCTAGAATTAGCTTTTCCCATATATAAGACACAGACCAGCACTTTGCTAGGTTTATAGTATCAGAGGACTTAACTAGAGCAAAGGTGATTTTTTTCCTTTTTATTTATTCATTCGTTTTGGAGACAGAAACCCGCATGGTCATACTGCTGATTTTATTAATGTATTTTTCTATACATAATTGCCAACTTTTGGAAGCTACCAATGCCATCCTATTAGATGAAAAAAACCAGATAAAAGCACCAGATTTTAGATGAATGTATGCAGTAATACACTGTACAATGAGATTTAATCTGGTAACAAAGTAAACAGGATAGATTTGGATTTAGAATAGCTCTTTGAACTAGCACAGTCATAAAACATGCACATTCCTAAATTCTTCATTAGTTGACAGCTTTTTTCAAATAGGAAAATAGCTGAATAGTACAAAAAGCAATCAAGACTCTGTATCTGGTTTATTATCTGTAATTTTCTGTGGCTAGATTTATACCAAAGCTGCTCTGGCTGGCACCTTCAGTGTTAAGACTGTGTCAGCTTTTCCGTTATAAATTGAAGGCCTTATAAACTCAGCTTTAAAGAGATCACTGCGTACTGAAACTCAGCATACAATTTTTCCAGGAGCAAATAGTTTATTACTGCTATTAAAAAAACCTGATGTTATTTCCAGCTCTTCTGCCTGAAGGTTTATTCTGGTTTCTTTAAAGAGAAATACCAAAAGATACAGCTTTCAGGGAGAAAAACACCTAACACTGAAGTCTAATGAAATTCAGAATTGTTTCCTTGGGAGCTTTGAGAATGTGCAGGGATAGGGTAAAGACAGTACTGCCAATTCTTGACTCTCTGAAAACTTGACAAAAAAATTACATATGGATTTCTTGATTCTGCAAGCTAATTTACACTACTGGCAATGTGCTATTTGTCCTCCGCTCACATGAAAAAAAAAAAGGAAAAAAACCCAAAAGTCAGTCTGCTCTTTGGTTACTTTCCTTCTTGTAAAACTTGTTTCTGCTCTGCACATGTTTGAATATGATAGTCTGCCCCTTTCAGGACAGGAAGACATTTTCAGAACAGATGTGCAAGCTGATGGAAAGGCTAATTATGAAGGGGACCAGGTGATTTCTGGTGGGAGTGGGGAGCAGATTATACTTGAAGGATCCCTGAACGGAAAAGGGTGAGAAAAATGGTAATCTCTAGGCAGAGTCTATTGCGGTCAGGGAGATACCTTTCTGTCAGTACAATCTAGAGGTAGGTTTGTTGAGGACTGGGGAGGGAAGAAGAACTTATTTTGTCCTTGACAGAAAACCTAAAAAGACTTGAGGGATGGAATTCATCACCTCTGCCTGCAGGGTCAACAAAGGCCTAATCTGCAGAGAGCAGAGGCTTTCCAGATAGTCATCTGCACTCCTTGTATAGCAAGTGGAGAGACAGGAAAGCCATGGCACCGTTCATTTGAGCTATTTTAAACATCTAGCTAAAGGCAACATGAATTATGTACTAGAAACGCTTATTAAGAGTCCAGGCAGCAATCCCTGAAGTAGCACTGGAAGGGAAAGCAGCCTTTTAAAGGTGCGCTTTCCACACCATTTGCCTACCAATGCCTGTGTGCAGGTGAGCTGTACTGATTCGGCTGTCCTTAAAGAGACCCGGGAAGAAATACTTGCTTCTGACACAGCTTTTGCCTGTTTTAGAAAACCTCTTAAGTTTTCAAGAATATGCTCCTGCTGTAACGAGGCCTAGCAAATAAACTGTTAACAATTTTACTTTTCTTGTTTTGTACCGTTAAGCCATTGCTGTACTGCACTCAGCAATGGCTTCTGAAATGGAAGATGCATACACAGTTCAGCATGGCTCAGCCGTAAGCACCACACACTGAACACCAGAAGTGTGAGTACAGCCAATGTTAACTTTCTGCACAGGTAACTGCCACTACACCTGCATGGATGGATGAACAGACAGACAGAAGGAAAGTCTCTAATGCCAAGTATGTTTTCATTCTGCATGCTAGACCTTAATGGAGTGACTGCTGGTTCTAATATACTTCATCATCCACATGAAAACAGGACAGGCAGATACACAATTATATATAAATTCCTTATAATTATATATCAGGAGCAGGATTTGTCCCATTTTTGTCTATTTATTCCTTGGAGTTCTCGGACACCTAGACTTGGCTCAGAAATTGTAAGAGAAGCAATTAAACCTCTTTTCCAATTCAGAAGCACCACCATTTCCCATACCAACTCAAGTCCTAAGAAAGTATCAGCATGAGGGCTGGTTAAAGATGATGAATGATGTTAAATTAAGTGTTGAACACTGTCTCAATGACAGGCTGGTGAATGACCACAGGAGTGGGCAAGAAAGACAGATCTCTCTGTGGACTGCATTAACTAACCTGAAACAAATAAACTCTGGCAATGGTTACTTGAACAGAGGGGGGAAAAAAAACCCTTTTTGTTTTATTTCATCTTTGAAGATTTCCATCAGTTTTTCTTGTACTGATCAGCAAATCATAAACCATTTAGTGTCTCAACACCATCTCAGGAAAAAGACATTCAGGCTTTGCCATAGTTTACACTGAAGCATTGGAGGATCTTTTTTTTTTTTAATCAAATGGATCCATTTATGTACAAAAGCAAAAAAAACCCAGAAAATTCAATCCAGAATTGAATTTCATACTAGCCAAAAAATGCCTCTTATTTTGCAAATCACAGTGGTAAAAATACAGAACAATGTTATTCCTCCACTGCCCTTTTTAATTGTCATACAGTGGTACATGCTTTATAAATTAAGGCTTAGCTCAGGGCAAGTACAGAAAATTGCTGCTTGTTCATTACAGCTAGGTCAGGTCATGGGATGGAATTGCTAGTTAAGAAATTCTTATTTTGCAGCGCACTGCATCCAAGACGGACTAGAAATTTGAAACAAATGGATAAGGAAAGTAAATACTATGGTAGAAATACAGCCTAAAGATCTGCCCAACAGGAGCTCCTCTACAATATCATCATCTCTTCAAAGGATTGCATACAATGAAATTTATTTCACTTTCCTTTGCTTCTTACAGTGAAGGCTTAGTTAGGTAACGGTGATTAAGATGCTTCTTCGTGGAATATCACTGTGCACAAAAAACTATCTCCAGTTAAGAGAACAGTGATCCACAATGCTGAGAGTAGTAACTTACGAGGCAACGATATATAGAAATATAAAGATAGCATAGTAGCACTAAAGCACACTTTAAGCTATTGAAAACTACGTAATTTGCGAGATTGTCTACAGAATAAATATTCAAGAAAAAACAAAAAGCACAATGTTGGTCATCCCTTAACTAGTCTTTATTTTATATTTAAACATATTAATTTTTTCCAATGTGTAATATTGACTAAAACTGTATTTCTCTCCTTTGATTTCCACCCCCCAGCCTTAAAAAAAACCAAAACCAACAAACCAACCAAAAAAAACTGAAACGCAACTATCCCAGGACTTCTGTATCATGGACTACGAATATCTTGGAGAATGGTGTGTCAAGAGCTTTTGACCAAAAATAGGATAACAGTAAACACCAATCTATAAGGCAAGTTAATTGGCATTTTTCCCCTTTTATTTGATAATATATAATATACTATGACATGATCACATCCCTTCTCTGACAAATTGCTGTCAATATATATAGCTGATGGCTCAGCTATATATACTGTTCTGCATGGAGAATTTGTATGCATTTCTGAACATGATAGATCTGATATAAATTCACAGTCCAACTAAGATAGAAATATTGTAGAAGAGTTTCACTGCGTAAGGAAGGTCTATAGAAACGTTGAATACTTTAGATACACGTTTCTAATCCTAGATAGAGCAGAAATGTGCATCTTATATACACGACATAACATTGGATACTATTTTAGTAACACTGTTGAACTAGAAAATTTTCACCAGCAGTTCCTCTAAATCAATCAGCAGTCCAATTGACCCGCTTTCTCTTAGGTCAAACCCACAAATAAATAAACCCTGATATGATTAAACAGATTGGACTCGTAGCTCTCCTAGTGGGATATAAAAGAGGATGGTTCAAGGTTTTAAACTTGTCTAGTAGTAGCACTTTTCTGAGTGGAGTACTACCTCTTCTTTGCAAAGTTTTGCCCTCATACAAATCTATTCCAAATCACAGGAAGTCGTAAGGTAAGAAGGGGTTACTAGCAACCTTTTTATGGTGAAGAGGTATCACTGAAACTAAGAAAAATGGCGAGCAGAATGAAAGAACTAAGAGGAGCATTCATCCCTTCTACAAAAAAGTCAAAATCCATTGTGCTGTATGTCATAATATAATAATGCATTAAAATACATTATTATGTGATTCTGAGTAAGAGTGAAGATTTTTCCCCATCTGTACTGCGGTCGTAATTGTCAGTTGCTAATTACTAATTTTGTAGGATTCCAGCAAACAACTCTGCCTTTCCCCTATGCAGCTTTATTAAGAGTAGTTAGCTCTGCTCTAGGTGATAAAAAAAATGATTCCTGATCAAACACAAAGCTCACCACTGATGCACCTGAAGTCCGCTGCCTCAATGACAGGCAGAGGTCTCCCACGAAAGTATGTCCATTAAAACAGTGGAACTGGTATCCCTTTCCCCACCAAAGTTCAGGGTATCAACAGAAGCATGAAGTTTGGAATGACCTACAACAAAGGGCAGAGTAAGGCAGGGAAGTGGATATTACAGCCTCTGGGAGAGGCAGCAGCAGAGGAACAGCAGTTCTAGTTCCCCAATTCCACTGAGTTCCACATTCTTCAGATGAATTTTTTAACCACTTCCCATAGACTCTACGTGAAAGCTATCACGTGCATTGCACGCGTTGACCCAACCCTGCTTCCACTTTCATGTAAAGGCAATTTTGCCGAAGACAGTGTCTCAGCTAGAGTTTAGACAATCAGTCACTGGTTTGCCACACAGCAAGAGCCCGCACGAGGCACGTGTCTTAGGTGCCCACATTCAAGTCTTCCGAGCACTGTGCACGCAGAATTTTGGCCCTTCGTGACTGCCGAACTGCATTTATCCTAGCTTGCTCTTTTTGATTTACATGCCCCAATCCCCACTGATATCTTAGGAGCATAAGTAGATTATCTGTACTTTCACAGCAATATTTATTCTAAAATTATTTCTAAGAAAGGAAAATAAAAGCTGAGTTGTCAGAAATGCAGACTTGCAGATTTGAGTTGCCGTTTCTGTTTATTAACTAAATATAATTCAGTACTACTACTACTACTACAACATTTTGTTAGGGCCCTTTGTATTTTTATCATGACAAAGATGCCTTTGTCAGGTCTCTAAAACAGTTGTCCAATACAAGAGATTTTTGAAGCGTTTCCCACAAATACTGTGAGCTATGCGCTCACAGACCCCAGACTACAAACAATGCGAGTATTTGTTATATGTCACAGTATATATACACACGCTTAGCAGGAGCCTATTGCATTACATATAAAGTATCATAGTAGTCAAAAGAATTTGTAACAAGGCTTCCAAATAAAATTTTTCACAATTGGACATAAGCTCATACTTTACTTAATATTTTATAATGACTTGTAATGAAATACATCCTGCTTGCCCAAAACTGCTTCGGTCTAAAACAGAAGATATTTGAAAGGTCATAAACACTTGGTAGCAGTAGGACTGCAGACGCCCGCTTGAATGTTTTCACTCAAGATAAATAAGGCTGTAGCAGCTGCTGCTTACAGCCCCAGGCCCATGGCCTATATCAATCAAATACACACAAACTTGTTTAACTGGAAGAGTCTAGAATTTTTTTTTTTTTTTATACTAACAACTATAAAACATGGCAACTTTTCTCGTCAGCTTAATAGAACAAATATTTCAGGCACACTTAGCATCATAGGTCCTCCAAACAAACTTCTGTGGGATAGATTAAAAATGACACCTTACTAAAGAATGTTTTATATTCAGACAAAATAAAGCAAAACTTTCACCAAAATGCTTTCATTCCCCACACTTCCTAAGGCACCTTGCCTAGCCAATCACCTCTACCACGATATTTCTGGGTGTACTACAAATATGAGAAAACACCACAAAAAAGTCTGAAGTTTCATTTAATTCTTTATTTTTGAAACTTTTTGCACTAAAGAATGCAAGTACCATTTGGACTGAGTGCCTCTGTGACTGCCATGCTTCATGGCTGACTAAATTGATTTCACATGGTAACTAAAACTAAGAGCACATAGGAACAAATTTCATAATTCTCCTCTGGAAACACTGAAGTATGTCTTCGGTATATGAATCATCACTACAGTGAAGATCAAAGAAGTGACTTCGGGGGGTAGATCCTTTAGGAAAATGAGAACTACTGCAGAGATACTGGGGCACATCTCTGCAGCTTGCACAGATCTGTAAACCTCTGATGCTTTTGACCTAGGTTTGACATACTATAGCTACTTATATAATTGCTTATGGTGGTTCTCCATGAACAGCTATTATTTGAAAGAAAGAAGGGATAATAAATAGGAAAGGGAAAAAAAAAAAAATCAGACATACTTTTTTTTTTTCATTTCATTTTTAGTATGCGATTTAGATTCATTTTAGCATGAGAATACTTAACATACTGTACTGCATACATAAAAATCAAATGAAGAAGAAAATCAGTGAAGTTTCTACATTCCAAATTTTCCTGCTGAAATGGTCTCGGGTTGGCAGGAAAGATATTACACACTAACTAACAAAATTGCTAGCTTATAGAGACTGAAATGAAACCTGTACTGGCAAGGGATTTTTTTTTTTTTTTTTTTT
>VYZV01013235.1:77986-88135 GCA_013401275.1 Pandion haliaetus
AAAAGCTTAGGGATACTTTGTGATTTTCTACTCACAATGCCTACTTAAGAGCTAAAAAGAAGGTTATACTGGAATAACATGGAGACTATTAGCTTTTTCATAAGAAAGCTGCAGAGTCATCATATGGCCTTGCTGCAGTGAGCAGCTGTCTTTCTGTGCTACATTTCACTGAACGAAAATGCAGGAGAATGAGAACACACAAGCAATGAAGACCAAAATCTCTTATAGTGAATCTGTTTTCACAGCTGGAGACAGAGTGCTTACTATTCTATATACAGCATCACTGAGCTTAGGAACTCAAGTGGGCAGTGTTAAATTGCACAGTAAAGCAATTTAAGCAAATGACTAATCTAAACCCTTAGTTTCATTCCTACTTTGCTCTTTTAAAAAGTGGCTTAAAAACATAAAACATCAATCCTCTTCCATTGTAACAAAGAAAAACCAGAAATGCCAAGCCAGTTGTACAGTTGTTTGATCAGGACTTGTGGCACAAAAATCAGGACACATTTTTAATTTCCAGAAGGAGGGGGAAAAAAAAAAAAAAAACAACTTACTATAAGAAAGTGTTTTGTTTTTTTTTTCCCCTAGCTTCTTGGTACCTTATCTAAGTCAATATCTTGACTGGAATTATAAGATTTCTATAGTCTTAGCTACTACTGCATCACAATACACATTTTTAAATTGTGTAGAGGTACACGTGTACATTATACTTAGAAGGTGTCAAAGTATTTAAAAAAGTGCGTTAAAAGTTCTTCATGCAGTAAGCTCTCAGCCAACTAAATTAACATGAACACTTAATTTGACATCTGAATGTTCCAATTTTTAAAAATCTTTCCAGCTGATGTAACACTGAATCAAGAAACATGTGTGACATTGGGATCTCAAAATATTACACTGGATGTAATCATAACTGAGAGCAAAGTTACATTAGATTAGAAATAAAGATGATTCGTGGCTTGCTCCAGAGAAATGCAGAACATTCTAGCACTAACAATGGAAGTGCTTCAGTTGCCCCAAGTCTAGAAACCTTTGTATAGCAATTCTGTATTTTACTAGCGTAGCATACTCAGCATCATACTTACTGCGCTGCTGGCTGTTGTAGGACCAGGGGTGCCACGACCCTCTTTACCAACAACCTGATTTTGTTCTTCAGGACCACGGGTGACAAGAATTCTGAAGTGCTGCTGCCTTGTGTTTTGATCTGGTCTGATTTTAAACAAGCATCCCTGCCCTTGAGGAATCCGCTCTACTGAATTGCTTCTAGACATTTCTGACCCATTCCTGCCATTTCCATGGGGTTCTGAATTCAATCCATTATCTGTGGGGCTATTTTCTTCTGTTGGCGGCTGGACAGGGTAGGAAGTACTCCTTTCTAGCCGTATCCGGGGATACCTGACCAATCTGTCCCCTTTTGTTCCGGTAAAACCAAAGTTATATTCGCCTCCTGCACCTGTACCACTTGTCTGCGGTTGCTGTAACTGGAGAACAAAGAACTTTTTTCCTGAATTTGCTGACATATCTGGCACATGTTGCAAAGACCAGCGCCGGGGTTCAGGGGTGGGAGCATTATTTTGAGCCTCAGTACCAAAGGGTAGTAGAGTAACCTGAGGCACGTCTGCACTTGAAGCCCGATGCTGAATCCTCACACCGCTTATGTTTAAACCTGAAGCTGCTTCATTTGCCTCATCTTCTTGGATAGCTGATGAAACATCCTCACTCTGGTTATTAGAAGGAATAGTACAAAATATTCTACGATTACAGCAAATAGTTCCGTTAATCTGTTGCCCTAACTCTTCTGTCAGCCTGGGTGGAGAATTTTCAGGAGTCACCTCTGGACTGCTCGGAGAAGAACGGTTTTCAACAGGGGATGCATTATGCTCCCTGAAGTCTGAGAATTTACAAGGAAGTGTCTCCTCAGGAGATTCCATGGCTGTGCACTCGTCCGCGCAGCCGTTCGCAGCTTTGCGCTGAAGAGAGATCTGCATTGACGAGCTTCTCGTTGGACGCGCATCAATACTGTTCAGCAGCTGGGGAATAAACATGGATGTACTCCTTTTCAAGGAGCCCACTTCTTGCAAATCGCCGCCACCACCATAATCTGCTCCGTGTCGGGAGAAAGCGTGAGGACTGTTTCTTCTTGGCAACGTGTGGAATGCCATGAAAAAGTCATCTTCTCTCTCCCGGTCGAGGATCTCTGATTCGGGGGCTGTGTTGCTTCGCCCAGAGCCAAAATGAAACCGCAGCCGATGGGCCATGGTTTTACAGAGAGCAGAAAAGGAGAGGGAGAACAGCAACAATTCAGGCACTGCCAGAAGTTAAAAACCAAAGACATAAACTCCAAGAAAAAGTGTCCCATCTGCCAAACTGTTAGCACTGCAGCCCTGATAGCGACAGATAGCAGAAATAGCCCAAGTGGCAAGCAGCATTCCAGGCATGATTGGGTAAGAGCAGTCAGCGCTCCTACACACTGTGACATAGGGTAGGATGGTGGGAGTCACGTGGCCTGGTTCCCCCTCTCCAATGTAAGCTAGTGGGGGTTTTGTTTTTTCTTTTTTTTTTTTTTTAATGCCAGCAAGAGCCTGAAACAGCACCTTCACAGCTGCTCCTTTTCCATCAGAGAGGAGCGGCCCCACTGGGAGAGCTCTCACAGCTGACTAAGGCAGCAAACACACTCGGCACTGCTATAAATCTAAACCACATCATATTCACACGGCACATTTGTGTAAAGCGCGCACACAAAAGTTTAACTACAACAAAAATACTTCAATTTAGTGTTAAAAGCTTAAGTCAACTCCACATGCAAATGAGAAAAATCATTTCAAGCTTAACATTTTGGTGTGTGTTACGCATTAGGCTATCATGGCAGAACACGAATAAATATAGCACGGTTATGCTTTCAGTTTTAACTGTGCTCATAACATGATTAAGCAACAAACTTCTTGCCTTTAAAAAGCCACAACTTGTACATGGTCCCTACGATCACAATATAACCTACACTACCCTGCACAGTCCCTTTTAACAACTAAAAATTACAACAAACAAAGCAGTCATACATATGGCAAAGATTTCTCACACAGTAAAAACAGCAGAAATGTGCAAGATGACAGGAGACAAAGTTTCTTTTTCAGTTTTACCAGGCAGTAAAGACCAGGGAAAACCAGAGACGAGTGATGCATGTCCTTTTGTACTGATTTGTCTTAAACACCGTACAGAAACTCCGCCTGCCCATTGCTGGCAAGCCTCCAGCGAGAAAGTTAGCAATATTACGACAAGTGTGATTGCCAGCACGGAACACAGTTATGCTCCCTGAGAGCCAAGAGACCTCAGGAGAAGAACAGACAGACAAGATACACCAAAACGTAAAACAAACACCCTAAGTCAGCTCTATTACAACGCAGAAACTCAGGGGTCTGAGGATACTCACATTTGAAGTGTGCTCACAATAGCACTTGTTAGCACATACTAGAAAAGCAACTCTGTTCAGCAAGAAGCGTAGCTTCATTTCAGTACATGGACATTTGTTCCCTAGGTCAGCTTCAAAGCCCAAGTTTTGCCAACAGCTCTGAAAATTTGTAGGTGGAAGGTCAATACTCTATCTAGACATTTAAACCTCTGTCTGCAAGCAGCTTGTTTTCAAAAGACAGAGAATGACCAATCACAAGAGAAATGGAAGCTTAAAACGATAAAACTGCCAGACAGCACAATCCCCTATTGTTTTAAAGTGGACTATGAGCCAACAAGAAGAAAAACACGAATAGCTTCTACACAGCAACAGTACTGTATATATTGCCTTGTGGAAGGCACAGGTATTGATATTATTTTACCTTATTTTTCAGATAAAACATATTATCCAAGGACACAGTGTCTCTCTGCACCAAAGACGACGCTTGCATCGTATATTCTCTGTTTTGATTGGGGGATAGAAAGGAAAGGACATACTGCAAAGGCAGAAAGTTCTTTGATAATTTGGGAACATGAAGAAGCAGCAAAGTTCTTGCGATAAAAAAAAAAATGCAAGTATTGACAATATGTATTTCAGAGTAAAGCCAAAATAACCAGTTCAATGTCTCCTCATTCTGCATAACCTGATGGAAATCTGCTACTCTAAAAACCCCCATGTACTTGCTTTGTCAATAGCTCAGAAGAACTTCCAAAAGGAAAGCAATGGCTTCTAAACCACAGGTTGCTGCCCTTGGAAGGATGTTATGAGCCCAAGGGCAGACAGTGCACAGAAGTAGGACCACGGGAAGAACAAAGAGAAAATGGTTCAACAATAAAGTACTGAAACTGCCAGTAAAAGGCCAGTAGTGCATACAGAAACGTGAAAATCTTAAGCAATATATCTGGCATGGGTATACCAGAACTGTCATTTCTCAGCTGTCATCACGTACAGAATTTTGAACATCACACAGGGACATCCCTGCGCATGCCACTGCCCTCTGCAGGCCAGCACGACGCCTATCCCACCAGTTCTGCTTTGTCCTCCATGCCAGTACAAACATCCTCCAACCATCCCCCAAGACACTCGCAAGCCACGCAGTAATGTCAGCACAGTCCTGAGCCCAGGCTTACATACTCTGCCTCGCAGTTACGGTTACAGGATTTCTGCTTCAGCGTTGTTTGCATCAGCTGGCAAAGGAAGAGGGCCTCAAAGCTGGGAAGAACCGAACAACAATCTCCCTTAAGTTCAAAAAGTATAGGGCAGTTTTAATAGTGCAAGTGGTCATTATGATCATTACATGTCAATAAATATGTTCACAGTCAGCTCACTCTAAATAGACACTGTCACAGATTTACCGATTTACTTCCTCCTAAAGGAAGATACAATCATTTGGCTTTAAGTCCTCTTTTTCTGCAGAAGATTACAGCTTGTATGTTTTTCTTTGCTCTATATTTAATAGGAAGGCAGAGGAAGGCATTTTCCATACTGTTGTGGTTTTGGGTTTTTTTTTTTTTTTTAAAGGATCTTCACAACACTGATCCAAATCTTTGCAAAGCAAACAAGTTTCGTAGAGGTTGTACTGCACCCTACCAAGAAAACATTAATAACTGAAATCATAAACAAAGAGATGGCGTTAAAATTTAAAAAAAAAAAAAACAAAAAAAAAACAAAACCAAACCCAAAAGTCTCATTCACCCATTATGCCATTGCACTGGCATATTGTGCCGGTGCGTTTCCTTGCCCCTCTCCGGGCCGACTTAGGCACTCGGGAAGGCTCGCTAGCCCTTCGCAGAAGCGTAACGCCGAGCCGGGCAGCTCAGCGACCCTGGGCTGTGCCAGGAACTCTTACCCAGCTAAGACAGGGAGATATGCCGTGCGGCTCAAGGACTCCTGCTGCCCGGCGGAGGCGGGGGACGGCAGGAGAGATAGCCAGTTCTCATAACAACCTGCAGCCAGTTCTCTCTCTTAACGACCTGGAGACCTTATGACAGTCCTCCCCTGGCAGGCGTGCGGCATCCCCTATCTATGTTTTGAGCTCTTCTCCGACAGCCTGGGACTTCTCCAGCGCAGCTGCGATCCCGGCAATTTGCCCAGGACAAAAGCCGATCGCCTCCCGACCCTACAAGCAGCGGCACTAAGTGAGGCCCTCGGAGCTCTCCTGGACCGCAGCGGGCCGGGACCAGCATCTCCCTCGGAGCGGGACGCCTCTCAGGGCTCGCAAACTCTCCCGTCTGCGAAAACCGGAGCTCTGTCGCCGAAAGCCGACACGGCCCGGGCTGATTCTCTGCGCGCCTTGGGGCTCGACCCTTCGCCCCTTGAGACAAATGCCGAAGCAGTCGACGTGAACCCTTTCGCTGACCTCGAGGGGAATGTTTAACGGCTATACCTCTTCTTCTCTCTCTTTTATTCTCTTATGTGTATTTCTCTTAGTGTCTTTATGCATGCATGTATATTAACTTGCTATAACTTACTATAGACTATTCAAGTACTTTATAAGATACATTAGAAGTTACTACTTTCAAATTTATACTGAAATTACTGTCGTGATTTTTATTCAACCGTGAATGGATTTCCGGCTGCTATTGCACTCGTAATCCCTTTAGGTATAAACCGTTGCCCAAGCCTAGGACTAGGAGGCGATCCAGCCGCACCTAGACTCCGACAGGAGTTCGGAAAGCAAGGGGGTCTTCTCTGAACCTCGTGACCCAACGGGAGGGTCTCCCTTGCCCTTTCCCACATTCCCTCTTACCCTGTTACGTTTTCAGTCCCTATATACATCAGCTTAGCTCGATTCTGATTTAATTTTCCTGTGTGCGTTTTATCCATGCACTAAGCAATAGAGTGAACCTTGCCAACGAATTCTGTGAAGTCGCACTTTTATACAAATATCTATTAAATCATTTTTCTATTGCTAATACAACTGGAGGTGATTCTTTAAGCAATCCAAACCCCTCTCTCTCATTTTTAAATTCCCCCCCCCGACACATATTTAACCTAGTATGTTCAGAATAAGTGTCCCTTATTCCATGTATGTCTATGTGAAAACCTTATCTACTTAATCCTAACAAAAGCAAGCAGCAGTAAGATGTTGGAAGACTTTTCTAGAAAAGCTACTGCATCAGACAAATTAAGTTCAAGACTAAAAACAGTGACAGTATGCTGGGCATTATGAGGCAGAGAACTGAAAACATAACAGAGAGCATCATTTTGCCATTACCTTAAACATTCATACAGCCACATCTTGAGCACATGGTACAACTCTGGTAACCACATCCCAAAGAAGGATGCAGAAGTATTAAAAGGTACAAAAAAGAGACATTAAATGATCAAGGGGTGAAGCAGTTGGTAAGTGACTAAAAAGACTGGGACTTTATTGGTTTGAGTGGAGAAGCCTAAGGAAGAATATGATGAGGTTTTCACTGTCAGCATGCTGGGTAAAGGTCTGACCCATTTTGGTCTGACCCAGCAGGGTACTACTTTTGCATTTAGTGCTCTGACTATTAATCCCCAAACCAGATGCTTTTTATGCTTCTATCTGCATTTCTTAGCACACTTACTTGAACAACAGACAAACATATGCCTTTAGGATGTGCTATATTTTCATCAGCTGTGATACACAGAGCATTGTGATTAGTAAAACACAATGAAGGCAAGCACTCACCAATCTGTTTTCATCAAACACTTCAAACAGCAGGCGATGGTTGGTTGGGTTTACCTGTGAGAAAATCCAAATAATGTCACTTTAGGTTCATTAGCTTGACGATAACAATACACAGGTAGTAGTTCATACAGTGATTAAACCAAGGCAAACAGAACAGGACTAACAGGTTTTATGTAAATGTTTAGTTTTACTTCAACTGGAGAACTAGAACAATTTGTTTCTAAACCCTACTGCAACTAGAAATAGCCCAGCAGTTAACACTAAAAGCTCTCATTTACTGTGTTCAATGCGAGACAGTTACTGCACTTCTCTTTCTACGGGAAGCTCTGGAGAGGAAAGGCACGGCTGCTGCATGCTGCCAAGCTGCATGCAGCTATAGGGATGCGAGGAATTTGGGAGAGGACATCCCTGAGCAACCCGGACTGCCTCTGTCTCATGTCACCCCCAGTATGTGCTGCAGCCAGCAAGAGCTAGGCGGCTTCAGCTGCCTCCAGCGCACCAGCAAAGCTAACTTGGTCTCAGGAGAGGTGGCCTGGCTTCCAGACAAGCTCTGTCTTTTGGGAACAAGTCCCAGGCCGGACAGGCTATCAGGGCTCCCCGTTTTCTTTTGTTCTACAGCTGCAAAGCTCAATGAAGCTGCACGGAGCAAGAGTTTTACTCTATTTCTTTCAGAATTTCGCAATCATCTGTCTTTTGGACTGTCCGTTGCTCACCATTTCTAGCCCATTTATCACACAAGCCTCTGGAAAACCCAACAGAAGTCTCTCCAACGCCTGAAAACAGCAGATATACCTCCAGAAAATTATTTACGTTGAAGTAAATTTAAGCAGAAAGACTGCCAACATTTAAAAGGAAAAAACAAACAAACAAAGAACTCTGGCAGGAAGATGAAACAGCTGCTCTTAAGCAAGAAAAAAGTTCTACAGTATTTTATCAACTTGATATATTTTTTCAGAAGAACTTCGTAAGCCAGGTTACTATGTCCAACTTGTTTAATGAAGAAAATTTTGAAATAATATTCCACAATGGACAGATAATTCTGTGGGGGTGGCAACGGACTTCCCCAGTTTTAAGAAAATCAGAGAACTGTGACACGGAAAGAAGGGTATGCATAACTTTATATATCCACATTATTATTTAGGATTTTCAAGATGTTTTGAAAGAGCTTCTAAGAAGTGTAAGCAACACAAATTGTGGCAGTTTCGTGTATTCTCTTTTCCTGGGAAAACCAAATTATTAAAAAGGCTACCTTGAATAATACCAGTTAAAATTATAAGCACAAATATACATAACAAGCTTCCTTAATCCTGCGTAAATACATTTCACTTTAAAACAGATAAATTTGTTCATTACAGTCTGTCTAACAACTCGGCATGTTTATGAGACCAGTATTCATAAAGATGGACTTATGGAGGTGAGGTCATCCATTTCTGAATCCCATATGCAATCAGGATCATATCTGGGAGAGCTTGAAATGTCTTCAAATAGATAAACAGTCTACAACTTTCTTTCACTTCCCTTTCCTGTGCAATGGTCATGACAGTAATCTCTCTATATCAATTTGTCCTCTATGCTGAAGGCAAAGGCATTTGAACACTCCACCATAAAATGCTCTCTTACTAGGCTAATGACATTCTAGGAAAATTACAAAATTAAAATTCCTCTGCGTTTTTACAGGAAGGTAAATTAAGTTATCCCATGATAGAGCCACCTCTGTTACAAGAGGGGTGCAAACATCAACCACCATTGTGATGAACATAGAAAACCTTAGGTCCAGTCATAATTTAGTGTCAAGACACTTACTATGGACTCTGCATAACTTTAAAAAGTGTAAGTCCATATTTTGCCCTCTGAGTACATTATAAAAATCAAAATATTTCATTGAAGATACTTTATGTATGTATTACCCAGCTGCAAAGCCTAGAAAAGCTATTAAAAATAAAAGTTCCACATAAAAACCTGTGTATTAACAATTATATTGGTGGGAACTATCTATCTAAAAGATCCTATTAGCAAGACAGTCAACTACTAAGACTTTATAAACAATGTTCAATATGATACCCGTTTTTAAGAATCTACAATGACATCTTTTCTCAAGCAGCTGTTTAAGATTAAATTTTAAAAACCACTGAAATTCTAACTAATCTTCTTTTGTGAAAGCTACAGCTGCACTAAAATTAAGTCATTCTTCTTTGGAAGAATACTTTCAACAACTAAATAACAAAGTTGTTACCGCCGTTCCCATTTATATCATATTGGTTTTGATAATCACTATTTTACCCCCCCCTTTACCACTTTCAAGTATTTAAAACTATTTTTTTCTGATAAAAATCACTCAGTTTTAGCTGTAACTTGGTTTTCATTTTGAGCAAGATCTAGAAAGATTAAAATGAAACTGCAAAAAAGCCCCATATAATAACCTTTTTGGCAAATAACATAAAGGCCAAGCAAAATTACTTTTTCTATCTTCCTTCTCTACATTTGTATTTCTTTTTTTTTTTTTTTTCCATAAGAACTTAAATTTCATACAGCTCTTGGAAATAACTCTGATTATTTGCCACTGTATTAACATTTTAAAACCACAGCAAACATGCTCTGCTAAAAACACATTTTCAAGTAAAAAGAATTTTTTACTCAGATGAATTAACTCAAAACTTACTCTAAATAAAATCTCAAATTGTGAAACAGTCCATTTCTAATTAACCTTATGCCAATTTCTGCTGATCATTCCATCAATGAACAATTACATCAAGACAAGCTTTTTTTTAATGTAAACATAAATAACAAATAAAAAGTAAGCTTCTTCCCAACCTTATAAAATACCATGTGATTAATTGTACATGTTATAGTCATGATTACAAGTGAAGGGAAACTTACTCTGAAATAAAATTCTTCATTCCATTTTGGATTCAGTGTCTGTAAAAGAAATAAACATATTTACATACTAAAATTTCTTTAGGTTTGCCATTTTGCAATTATCAAAATGTGCATGCAAGTTACGATTTTCTAGGGGGAAAAAAAAAAAAGGACAAAAAAGCATGTCATA
>VYZV01013235.1:88209-100189 GCA_013401275.1 Pandion haliaetus
AAACTAAACATGGGAGGATATACGAGTCAGATGATCCTAAAATAGATGTTAAGTATAAATAGGATTCTGTGAGTAAAAGGCAAATCACTGAGACCCTATAGAAGTAAAACCTGAAGACATTTCATTCTCAAGAGTCGTTTAAACCCAGATTAAAAAAAAAGTATTTTTTAAACACAAGGACAACTTTAGAGCTACAAAAATAAGGACAGCTTTATACTGTAAATTAAAGAGAAAAAAAAAAAAAAAAAAAAAAAAGGAAAGNTGAAAAAAAATAATGTACAGAATAAAATATGCATATAGATTACAATCTTAAGGGAGTTCAAGCATGAAATAATAAATTGATTAAAAAAAAAAAGAGAACTACAAACATTAGTAATTTGGGGAATTCAAATTTGGGTAAGCTTAAAAACAAGTACAATACGTCCAATGGTTTTGTTTTCATGCCAAATCATTCCCTCATTCTCTCACATAGCAGAGATTTACCAGAAGAGCTGACAGCAAAAATTGGCTCTACACCCACCAAAACTTTGTTAGAGCAGAGAAGGAGAAAAAACCCTGTTACTTTTTAAATACTTGTATTCAACAAATGCGGCTGTTATTGGCAAGAGAGGTTCCATGTAATTTAACAAATGAAGCATGGTCTCATACTAAATTTGAGGGCGCTACTGTCCACCAATAATGCATTAATTTTGAATGCTGCTTAAGCACAAATACAAATTTCAGGAACTATTTGATGTATTAGGCAGCACAATTTTTGGTAAAAGCCCTGGTAACTGGCAGAAATTTCTTCCACCTTTACAAGTCAAACAATTAGTAGGTCAATTCAAAAAGTACAAACACCAGAATCCTAGCAAAGGAGAAAAGCACTTGTAAAGAAAGGCTCCAGAAATAAATGCATGAATAACTTCATAAAGGATATTAGCAGGGAAACAACAACAAAAAGACTCATCAGCAAAAAGAACTCATCCTAAAAAGGGCAAGTGTTGTACAGATAAAGAACTGCCAAGAGTCAAGCTGAGTTAGATCTTCCACAGGATATTAGAAAAAACACAAAGAAAGTTTTCAACCATATAAATAAAAAGAGAACACAGAAAGAAATTATGCTACTAAGCAATGAAGCTCAATGGGAAGACTAAGCATCTTTAGATACGGGAAATTACGTTTAACTTTACATATGGGAAAGGCGGAATAACTAAAGGATTGGTACGGAGACAGAAGTTGTCACGATTGATGTAGAAGTGAAATCTTCATAGCTCAGTGCAAATTGAGGAAACTGGGTAATCTTCATCCAGACTTTTAAAAGAATTGAAACATGAAATCACAAGCCTGCTAGCAGGAATTTAAAGAACATACTAAGCATCTTACAAGATCATAAGACAGCAAATAGCAAATACAGCTCTTTGTACTGCAGAAAGAAGACAGCATTTCTGGCAGGCCGTTCAAAACAGCTCCAAAAGGAAACGCAAGGCATTAATCAAATTTTACAGTTGGAACAACTAAATGTGTGGAGGGAGGTAAATCAAAACAAAAAGCCTCAGAAACGCAACACAGCTAGATCATGCCAGATGAACCTGAAATCTTTCTGATAACTTCATTTTTTCAGAATAAGGAAACAATGTGCATTTAATCCCTTTGGCTGTAACTAGGTGCTTCATAAGGCTAGGTCCAGCTGTACAGTACAATACGTATCGGACAACTACACAGGTATTGTAAAGGGAGAATAAAAAGGGGGAAACTGCAGTCCCTTCTGCCTTCTTGAAGGCACTCCTGCGAGACAGTGCCACAGCAAACTGAGGAAGACAAAAATGAGTAGAAAAATAAGAAACTAGTGAAGGGTTAGACACCGTCATATTGAAAGAAAAGTTACAGAGGTTAAGTAGATAATTGGCAGTGTCTTTCACAATCACTCCTGAGATTGATTTTGCTCACTGTTTTTTCCATTAATGATTTTAACTCAAAATCAAGATATACTAATCATCTTTGTTATTTATGAAATAAACAGAGACTCCAAATTGCATAGGAAGAACACTGCTTTGAGGGCAGAAGTCTTGAGGTGAAATTTAACAATTCAGAATAGAAATTACTAACTAGAACTTTCCAATAGATGAGGAATTGTTATTATTATTATGGAAATGACTGAGAAAGTCCAGGCTTCAAGTGACAGTTACAAGAAACAGTGAAAAAAAAGTCAGATGCAATCCTAGGAACACATCATCATCATCTCATCCTCAGCCCTCTGTCTACAGTTGGGTGGTTGTGCAACCATCACCCTTTTTCTCTTCCTCCTAGGGCACCACTACAATCCACGAGTTTCTTCCTTGACACAATCAATACAATACTTTCACATCTTTACTACATCTTTTTTTTTATTTATGGTGGTCTTCTCGGAAGTTCTTATTCTCCTTTCACATGGGTCCAAAGCTAGTAAGTATTGCTTCAGATGAGCAGTAATGTTACAACCTGTCGTGGTTTAACCCCAGCCAGCAACTAAGCACCACGCAGCCGCTCACTCACTTCCCCCCCCACACCCAGTGGGATGGGGGAGAAAATCGGGAAAAGAACTAAAACTCGTGAGTTGAGATAAGAACGGTTTAATAGAACAGAAAAGAAGAAACTAATAATGATAATAATAACACTAATGAAATGACAACAGTAATAATAAAAGGATTGGAATATACAAGTGATGCACAATGCAATTGCTCACCACCCGCTGACTGACGTGCCCGTTAGTCCCCGAGCCACGATGCCCCCCCAGTTCCTAAAATGTCACATGGTATGGAATACCCCGTTGCCCAGTTTGGGTCAGCTGCCCTGGCTGTGTTCCCTGCCACCTTGTTGTGCCCCTCCAGCCTTCTTGCCAGCTGGGCGTGAGAAGCTGAAAAATCCTTGACTTAGTATAAACACCACCGGGCAACAACTGAAAACATCAGTGCGTTATCAGCATTCTTCTCATACCTAGCTCAAAAACATAGCACTGTACCAGCTACTGGGAAGACAATCAACTCTATCCCAGCTGAAACCAGGACACAACTTTATTTCCAATCTAACGCTCTCTTTTCAACCTCTCCTGACTTTTTGCACTATAGCCGTTACATTTCAAATGCGTGGGAGATGAATACGCTATGTCTTTAGTAATCATGCTTTTATACAACCAACACCCTTTCAAATAAGGACAATGTTATTCTAGTAAGAACTAAAAAATTAATTAAATAATTTTTAAAAAAGATCAAATTGAATAAAACTCTGGATGTGATCACCATTATTTCCTAAGAAGCAAGAGGAAATAAAGTCCTATATCCATGCCACACTTTCTATCTCCTCTCCCCCAATTTCACAGACTTGCTCCAAAGGATTTCTCTTGAAAGTCAAAGGATCCTTGCAGCTTCATGACCTGCCTCATAACCTCCCTGCTACCATAACTGTCCTGAGCTTTAGTCACAAAGTTACAGAACAGTTGAGGACCTCCAGAGGTCTCTTTCAACATCTAGATGTCCTAGACTCATACTACCTCACACTGAAATTCTTCCATTTCATTGACGTGAAAAGCGAAAGACGAAAATCTCCCTCCCCTCCTCAGGCATTTGTCAGTTAACAAAAGCTACCACACTATTTTAAGACAATAAACAAGCAGTACGAGAACTGGACTTGTATAGGCAGTTATTTTTCAGTATGCCATTATTTTTCAGGAATCCTGAAGCATACATTTTGCAATGAAAAAAGCTCATGAAAGCGAACGCATAGACTGTTTGTAGGGTGCAACTGTTCAAATGTCTCTGACTTCCACTGAGTTCTCTCCAGATGAAATGAACTGCCCATACAGTAGCTGTTAAATCTAAGCCTGTATCACTATTGATCCAAAGTTACTACAGTGGTCCAAATTATTTTTTAAATAAGAAAATAAACCTTCACCGACACTCGTTTTATTCTTTTCATCCACCCTTTACAATGTAAGAAAGATTTATCAGTACACAGACTGGGGTGTACTGATTTAATAGTTTCTCATTAATATTGTCGTTCCAGAGCGAGACAAAGTCAATCTCATGCTTCAGCAAGATCATGTTAGTTAAAATTTTACCAGAATTATAATAGCCAGGTATTTTATAACAGCCTGAAAATGACCTATCAAGCCTAAGCATTTTCTGTTCATATGATTTCAAGAACAGGACTTGATTCCATCAAGATACGCATATCGTAAGAAAACCTCCCACATACTTGTATGGAATTGGCGGTAAATCTTGGACCTATTTTAAGGAAACAAAAAAAATGCCACAGTCCATGTTGTTACTATAGGAACAAACTAGGTACTGCTTTTTGGAAAAGTTAACATTTTTCTCACAAATTTTAATGTCTAAAAACTTTACATAAAACTAAGCTAGATAGGCTATAAAGAACGTATTTTAAAGGATATAATGAATGTAAAAATGCTATTATGAAACAAGTACCAATGGTTAATCAGGAAATCTTTTAAAAACTACTTTCCAACATCAAACATGCCCTGTGTCCTGAGAAAAGTTCTGCTTGAATCCTCCATGCTTCCAGGATTTCACATAGGTTTTCTCACGACACCTAATGTTCTGATTTTAGAACAGCACCGTTCTATTTTGTATTTTCAATAACAGATTTTTCCTGACTAATCTGTTTTGCAATAACGATGTCAATTGAATCACTGTTGATTCTAAGTATCTTCATAAAAATGACAACTCATTATTTCTACCTTACTTTTCATGTGGGTTATGACTTCCTTCCTCTCTGCTATCACTACCAGCAAATTTAAAAAAAAAAAAATAATAAAAAAACCAGGGTCCTGATAATGACAAATAGTCCCTGGTAGAATTTTTGTTTGTGTGGAATGAAATTAAGAAAGCAAGTAAAATTTAATTTTGGTTCTAATTAAAAATGAAAACAATTTCAGTGCATTTCCAGGCTTTTCTTACAGCATATCTTCTGTCATTTGGCTATTTTAAATTCCTGTAATAGAAAAATATTTTGAAAATGGAAATTTTGAAAGGGAACATAAAAGAATGATCATTTGTGCTAAAAGTCAAATAAATGATAATTAAAGCAGAGTTTCTTAGTTCTTTATTGCACCCATGTCTTTGATAAAAGAAACAGTGAATGATATAATGAGATTTGATAAGCCAAACTTTAGAGAATAATATGCAACACATTAGATCCTGTCAACAGATCATGCACACTGAAGATGCATGCACTTGTTCTCTTGGTTTGGTTTGGAAGAAAAAAACCCGAACAACCCAACTTTATTCACCTGCTGTACATGTATGCAACTATTTAAATAAGTGTTGTATTACATTATGGGATTGTGTTCCAGTGTTCTTAATATTTCCAAAACAATGGAACAAAAAAAGAGTATATACATACCTTCTTAATAGTTTTTGTCTGCACAAGAGCAAGTTCTCTGTTCTCATCCGCTACATACAAGGAAAGTTTCACATACGGGTCACTGCAAAAGAAGATGTCATATTTAATAGGAATATAATCTTACAGCCAAATATCATTTCAGTATAAATTTGTCATCTAATTGGATAACAATAGCAGCTCTAAATACTTCCAGTGAAAGCGTTTTCACTGAAACCTAGTAACTGTAGTAAGCTACTGAAACATTTAAAGTATGCGTTTGAATACGCTCAATTAAATACTGACCATAGCATTAAAGACAATTTAACTTCCAGATTTGTCCCATTGCTATGGACAAGAACCATTTGCTTGCACACAACTTCTGCTCATGAGCATGCACGACAGGCCATCAAAACGAGTCAAGAAAAAGTTTGAGCCATGGGTTTTAGAAGAAACTCACTGTAACTAACCGCTTGAGGTTAACAGGAAAGGGAACAGGAATCATCTCGAAGAACTAGTTCTAATTTTACTGAACCATAAAACTAAGCTGCGTGGTATCAGCAGTGATACCAGGATGGTCCTTCTGTCCATCTGGCACCCCTGCCTGGACCGAGGGCCTCCTACTCACAGCTTGAGGCATGCTAGTGAACGCCACACATACTCTCCCACGCACACCGGGTCTGGGGCAGGGAGAGACACTCACTCTGCCCCCAACAGCTGGCACCCAGACTGTGACCAGCAATCCTGGCACCGAGCTCCTCACCTGCCCCTTGGATAATCTTAATGAAGAAGATGCTCCCGCCTTCCACGTACCCTTCCTTCCATACTGAACAGCACACTGACCCTGCTCCAGCTCTTCAGGCCCTTCCCCTTACCAGGTCGCTGATGATCAAACACTATCATAAACGTTTGCACAAATGCTTCAGCCTCCGTTCAAATCTAATTTCCAAGATGAAGCAGAGCGAACATGAAATTTGCAGCTATGGGGTGTTATAACCGCTGCCTTGAACTCTGCGGAGTATTAAGTAGAACCACCACTAAAGCTATGTTCCATTAGAGTTTATGTGCGCTTAGGGGTAGTCTTGCCCAGCATGCCAGAACCAGGCAGCAGAGAAATCTGGCCTCAGGTCTTCCCCCCGCTGACCCCGCTTCCTCTTTTCAGAAGGAGAAGGAAGTAGAGGTATTCCAGAGACCATACAGCTCTATGTCGGACACCTGTCAGACACAAAACGTGCCACTAAAGGAGGTCACTGCTTTCACCCGAACTCCAGCTGCTTTCAGTGAGAAGTTTTTGTCTTTACTGAACAGACTATTGACACCTCTGCCCACTCTAAATGTGGGACAGACTGAGCCAGACTAAACTGTACCAGCAAAGTTCTCACTCCTGAACGTGAAGCAGGAATTTATCTGAATGATTAGAAATTTGAGACAGTTTACTTACATGCATTCATTTACTTAAAATGAACACGTAGCTGGGCAGATACTATAAACCAACGTGAGTCAACGCTGCTCCAAGTAAAGCTGTCTCACACCTCCCTCTACCCTGGCCCCTTGTTCTGGCCTTTGTGTCGTCCCTGCTGCAGTGGCAAAACACCTCTGCACAGAGCCATGCACCGAAAAGATCAGAGGAAGGAGTCAAGTTAAAGGCAACAGGCAGCAGGGGAAGAAGGGGTCACTTCCCAGCCCAGTCAGTACCCTGGCTCCTTTCACTGTGCAAACGTGCTAACATTTTCTGTTCTGGGAAAGAG
The DNA here is from genome assembly GCA_013401275.1 of Pandion haliaetus. Lineage (NCBI taxonomy): Eukaryota > Metazoa > Chordata > Aves > Accipitriformes > Pandionidae > Pandion > Pandion haliaetus. The sequence goes on from VYZV01013235.1 coordinate 95,313, forward strand.
AGGATACATAGCAGAGGCGGGAAGGAGCATCAAGGGAAAAGGCAGAAGTTTTTATTTATTTAAGTCACAATGTCATCGTAATATTTTCTAAAAGTCTACCACCTAACTCTTGTCAACAAATTAAACATTGCAAATAAATAGAAAACAGCACTTAACGACATCTTTAAGCCACGTGAAATGCACTGCCAGCTTGGTTTTTTTGTTTTTAGCTTTTTGAATAGCAATGAGCATTTAAAAAGAAAAAAGAAAACTGTTAAATAGAACATAAGGAAGCAAGTAAAGAAGAAAAGAAAAAAGACCTGAGATTTACCGCTACAGTTTCTTATCCAGAAGCTGTGACTGATGTGATGTGATGACAGCTTATAGAAAAAGTTGTTTAAGTCACGTTATCTGCTTTACATACTGCTAAATTCAGCATTTCATTCGCAACTCTGGAAGCTGCAGCTGCCTAAACAAATCTGACAGTAATTTTCTTCTGTGCTTTGAACTTGTGATCTGTCCTAAAGAGCTGTGAAACTTCCTGTGAAAGCTCTGGGAACTGAGGATCAGAGCACCAAACTCATTTAGCAGCAGTGGCAGAGACAGCATCTCATTCAGAGATTGTAGCTTCCAGGCTAAAGTTTCCTAAAAGAATTTAGTCATCTGAAGAATAATCACCACACGCACAACTTTTGTTCACGCCATCGGAAAAGAAGAAGACATGAGTATCAGATACCACCGAGCAGAACACTGAATTTGTAACAGTTTTCTTCTCCACTTGGAATTTGCTGTAAATAAGAAGTCCCGCTGAAGTCTATTAGGTTGCTTCTCTCACTGCTTCTCACCAGCAAAAGTTTACTGGGAATAATCTGGTTTTTCTCATTAGGATGCAGTATCGGGGTAATCACACTGAGTCATGGCAAGGGCTAAAACCAGACATACCCAGATTCATGATTTTGGAAGTATCTCCTGCATCCAGATAAAACACAGATTGAAACTTACTTTACAGAAGCCAAATGCTTAAGGAAGCATTTCAATCAATCCTCTCGAACTCCATCTTTGTTTGGAGAAAGCTGTGGTTTTACATCAGTCAATTCAAAGGAAGATCTTAGTGAAAACAAGAACGTTACAGCTTACAAGCTTCAGCCAATTCCACTGGGGACAGGATTCCATTACATCTAATTTCAGTGAAGTTAATGTCTAAATTAAATTGAAATATAACAAAAGAAATTGTTTCTAAATCAGCAGATCTTAAAAAAAATAAAAAGAATGGGATGATTGAGGTGTCTTTCTACTGCAGTATCTAGCCCTCCAGAGTTCAGGAGGGCTTACTAGTTTCAGCACAATGCTGAACTGAGGTACTTCCAAACATTTGAATAGGGTTGTGCCTCAGCGAATAAACCCACCAAAAGAGAAAATGCCGAGAAGCAGCAAGCAGGTGCTCCAAGGTGGCTCTGCAAAAACCAGCTCTGCCCAGCAGGGCCGGTGCCAAATTCACCAGATCCAGAGCCGGCACTTCAGCCAGGTGCCTACGCCCTCCGACCTCCGTAGCACCACAGCACCCGTGCTACCCTGGCAGTGGGAAAACTCAGACTTTACCAGACTTCCCTTCCCACAGCTCCAGATAACGGAAGCAACCTGTACAGAGCAAGCCTCTGCATTGTATCTAATTATTATCCTGGACAAACTTGGTAAATGGCATCAAGGCAAAGTAAATATTTACTGCAATTTTTCTCTAACCGTATCTCTTTTCAAAACACTGCTAACATCACATGTTACATTTCCACAAAGATTGCACTTCCCTCCCACAAAACACCGGACTGATTCCTACAAGAGGACTGCTAAACAAAACTTCCAAAACCTACAAAATCGTGCTTGAATAACAAAACACCTCCTAGCCAGAATGCGTCAGTGTTAAGGAGCATATTCTTTCTGATGAGAAGGAGGCATTAAAGAACTGCTACTGTAGAGGCATTACTGTACAATAAGTAATCACTTTTTTACGCTAGGAACACACTCTTGACACTTCAAACTTAAAACTTCGTAAGGTCAAAGACCTTCTCATGAGCAGTACTGTTAAAGAAAAGGTCAAGTTTACAATAATTAAGGTTGTGTTTTGTTCATTTGTTTGTTTTGGTTTTTACAGTTTCTTTGTGATATTCCTCTTACAGCATGGTGCCATGCCATCTTTAAACTTTATTGTTGATCACAAATGAAGGCTCATCCTCTTGAACTCTAGCATTACCTGCAAAACTTCTTCAGGAAATTCAAAACTTGTCTCTGGGCAGAGATGCAGGAGACCAAGGATACTGAAACATCACTGTCATGAAAACGTACATGAGAGTAGGAGCCTTCTAACAAAGTGACTTCACTGTATGATCAAAGGCACGCATAAAATGTATCTTGTTAAGTTTCTAAATAATTCTGTGTTTGTTATAGAACAAAATCATTACTAGCATGCATTTACTGTATTCAGTTAAAATGGGAAAGGATGAAAGCGTTCGTTCCACTACCTTTAACTGTTCCTCATGTTTTTATGCATAAAAACATTAAATCTACTCCCTGCCAATAATTTAGAATTTGAAAGTCTCTTCCTGCATTAGAGTATGTTAAACTAGAAAAAGTCAGAACCGACTCAAATTCTTAATGAACATTAAAATAAGCCTTCCATTTATGAATACAAAGAAATACCCTAAAAGAACCCCCACAAAACACCTACCACAAGTTTTGTTGCCTAACGAATCCTTAGTACAATAAACGCCCCAATTTTTCTTTTCTAAGATTACCTGTATTTGTGAAGCAGGTGCTTCTGCTACTCAGTAAGGAAACATCGACCGGAATCAGCAGAGCATTCGCCACACAGTAGTGCACACCACCGCACCACATGCACTCGGTGCACGCTGGCATTTCCAGAACAGACCTTGCTCTCACACCACCGCCGGGTGCGGTGCTGCTGGCAACGGCGAGTGCACAGGCGCAGGCACCCGGCTGCTTCGGGAGCCCACCTGCGCTGCAGCCCCCAACTCCAGGCTCCGTCTGTTGAGATCTTCTGCAGGGAATTAAGGTGGGGTGACCAAAGCACGTAACTCTGCCAAAACCACGCCTTGCTCCTGCAGCAGTGCTGGCTAAGCTGCTCCCACCTCAGCTCCCAAAAAGCCGAACTCTACGTCTTAACATGTTCAGGTGAACCAGCAGTTTGGTTCACCTAATACACCCGCTTGCAAAACACAGCAGTTCAGCTCGTGCACCACAAGCTGTTCAGCTGTCACCGGCACAGGGCAACAACTGCTCCAAGGCAGACAGGACAGAGAGCTGATGCTAGCAACCCCTTCAACCGAATCATCACAAACTGCATGCCAACAGCCTTAGAGAAGGATTGTCCCACCTCCTCGCTGTAGCCAACACATCAGCTGCCACAGAGCTTCCAGCGCCCCAACACTACAACCACGGCTTCTGGATCTCTCCATTACAGCTGATACTTAACCCATGGCCACCTTACAGCACCCAATGTCTAATAAAAACAGCGATATAGAAAAAAACCCACATCAATCATATCAGTAACGGCCCAGTTACGAGGGTGCCGAGACAGGATTTTTTATGACTCATTCTTCAAGCAGAGCTCTTGCAAGACCTTTAGTAAACCTCTTCTCTCTGTGCTTCTCAGCGTTGGTAACACTTGGTCACAAAGACACGTATGCAACTAAATGGAATTCAACAGGGTGTCAAGCAAAACCAAACTGTTATTACTAGTTAAATGCACAGTCTCTTGTTTCTAATCTCTACAGCTGCCAGGAATACTAGACATCATGCAGTACCAATAGGTTTCCTCAAACACCATGAAAACATACAGCCACAACAAGTCTTAGTAAGTTAAAGTAATGCGTGCCTAACATTGAGATATAGGTTAATAGCTACAGAATTATGCTGGTCTCTAACTTCTGATTATTAAGAAATCTCATCTCACACATGTCTGTCATCTGCTCTGTAAATAACACAACAGAAGTTCCTGAGATCACACATCTACTAGGAAAAACTAAATAAGCTACAAAGTAAGACAGACTAGCTGAGACTTCCTGAAGAGCAGACAGTAGTAAAAGCATTGAGCAAACTGGTGAAGAAATCAAAGAATGGGAAGAGAATGACAGAAGCAGATCCACAATTAAGAATACAACTACAGTAGCAAAACAAAAAAAATATAAAAGGTATCCCAGAGAACAGATACTAAATGTCAAAGTAGTAGTAGAAGCACTGAAGGAACTTGTAACAATGGCTAATTGCACCCTGAAGTTCCATCTAAAAGCAAGTACTCTAGATGAACATGGCATCTTTGCAAGGTAAAACTGGTACTGACGTGGAAGATTTATTAGACAACAACATGAAGATCAGTAAAATTGAGGCAAATTTGCAGAAGAAAAAATATAGCATCTGAGCTGTTTAAAAAAAAAAAAAAATCACTGGAAAAATTACCAGCAAATTGGAATGAAATACACGAAGACAAGAGGAAATATCAGATTTCTGTCTAACGACAGTATTTGTAAAAGTGTTAAAGAAAGGAAATCCTGATGATCCAGATCACAGAAGACAGTAATAAATGAGACACCTGCTGACAGTACTCAGAAAAAACAACAAACCAACTAGGTTGGAGGGAACTTTTGAGCACAGAAAGCAGACTCGGATCAGTTTGAAGTTGTACTTGCCAGATATTTTCACCCTGAAATTGATGGATTAAAAAGAGGGGAAGCAGGGGATTAAAATGAAGTATTGTTTTCTTGACTTTTATAAGGCAGACAGATTCATTCTTGAGGAAAGCATTATAAAAACCACAACATATGGCACTTCTGGTAACAACAACTACAAGTGGTGTATGAATACTTCCATTGTGTTCTAAAAAAAAAAAA
>VYZV01013235.1:100201-112765 GCA_013401275.1 Pandion haliaetus
AAAAAAAAAAGGTGAAAATAGAGCAACTCATTCCACAGTTCCTTGTGAGCCTCAGTCTCTGACTTAATTCACTGCTGATTTGCATCAGGTTTTAAAACTGAATGCTAGATAAGCTTGAGATGAGCAGAATTAAGCCCTTTAGTTCATGCAGATGACGCCATATATCTGACACATTTAACAGTTTTGCAACTTGCTTGGAAAACTCACCGTAGAGGTAGCTTTGAGAAGAAGTACTATCTTGGGAAGAGGGTAAAAGATTAAATGAAGAAATGTAGCAAAATAATAAAGTAGAAACCTACAGCTAGAAAACTTGATCTGTATGATTTTTTTATGAAACTTGCAACATGACAAATTGACAAAATCATGGACTTCTAGAAAGCTGTTAATGTAGTTAATATCCAAGCGAAAACTTACACAGGTGTTCTAGTAGAATTACTGTAATAACAGAAAATGGATATAGAAAATGAAACTTAAGTCTGGAGCCTGGGGACAGTACAGATGGCAGTTCTTTATAGCCAGTCCAGCACCCGATTTTACACTGGCCAGCTTTCAAACAGGAGGATTACACCACCAGGGACACCAACAAAGCGGTATGACAGATTGACAAAGAAAGCCACGTAATACAAGCAAGGTCACTGTGACCAAGAGGCTGTCCACTGAAGAGACGACCCGACTGTAACAGCATGACATAACACACCTACATTTAGAGGAACAAAGAGTAATGTCAGAATACCCTCTTTATCTGTGAAGGTGTTTCTTGATGAAAGAGAAGCTATTTTTATAACGAAGATTTAGCGAGGAGCGGGGTGAGGTATGTAGAAGTTCCTTTCACCTGCTATAGGGCTCCTTCTTTCCAGATAGTGCTGCAGAAATTACACCAAAAAAAGCCAACCTCAGGTGCATTCATAATAAAATGCAACATAATAAAAGGAGGGGGGAAAAAAAACAACTCCAGGTGCAGTGAAGGAGACAGGCACAGCTATACTCACAGTGTGAAAGGTTATAGTTTTTAATGCTTTAAATTTCTTATACTTGACTATGTCATCACCCACTAATATCAGAAGCCAGCGGATATATTCGCTATCTATTATTAGGCATTCAAAGGATTAAGAAGGGTTGTAAAGTCAGGTTTTTGCAGAGAAATGAGGCCAATCATTCTCATACTAGTGACTGGAGATGAATGGGAGTGGATTTCTTGAACACCTAGCTATAATATTCATCTTTACAAAATCCCAAAGTAATTAAAAACAATGATCTCGTCTATCCCGATGTGATCAGCCTACACCCAAAGAGAATGTCAATGCCTGCTCAGATTAGCACAACTTTGAAGCTGATAGCAGCTCTCTGGAGAATAAACTGGAATCCTAAGAAAATGATGTTAATAAGAAAAGGTATGTTAATCATAATCACAAGTTAGTGCAAAGAGTTTGGCAGAGCAACAGCCATAAAAAAAGCCTGAGGTCGTAAGAAATCTTTTTCCTGACCTTCTGAAGTCCCTCAGACATTCAGAATTACCCATTTGCCATGGTTTTGTCAACTCTCAGTGTCTGGTATTTTCTTAATGCTCAAGCAACTATAGTTACATAATTATCATCTTTCATTTGAACCTCAGCTTGAAAAGGCAAGCTTCCAGCTCTTCTTCTTGTGGAGAACAACAGAAAGCACTGATGACCTAAAACCTCTGAAAATCTTAAAAAAAACCCAAAAAACCCACAAAAAACCCAGATCAGCATCTTTTAAAAACCATGTTATTTCAGAGTACTGTGAAACTGTGGCCCATGAATAGTTTTCTATTTGTTCACTTGAATCTGGAACTGCGTTTGCTATATATTCTTGAAACAGCTTTGAAAGCAAATCTCAAAACATCTTTTGCCAGTGACCCAATATATGAACCCAGGACAATTATTTATTTATTTTAAGCTACAACAGAAGGGGGTGGAAAGCACAGGCATATGTGAAAGAACAATGAAAACTGCTAAGCTCTACTCTGCTCTGTTTTTATTTTAAAAGCTGAAACTGCCTTTCCAAGTATAAAATTTAGTATCACTTCTTCTGCAAGTACATGCATGCCAAGCTTGTCACATGAAGACAAACATCATATTTCAAAATAGCCTTACTATTTCAAAGGAAACAAGTTTTGCACAAGATGATAATTTTGCTTCTATAAGAAATGCAGGCGTATTCCCTTTGTGTTATCCCTTTCCCACCTCTGTTCCACATACACAAGAGGAACTCATCAAGAGCTCATATAATTCTGTCTAGAAAAATTCTAACACCCTCAAACATGAAGGCAGAGAAGGCTTTTTCCTGAAGCGACATCCAAATTAAATTCTTTCCATGGTCTTGAGGGGATGTCTATTTGGCTATTGGTCAATTTTCACCTAACACATTTTCCCACCCACTCAACCCATCAAACATACCTGCACTCTTTAGTGCCGGGGTGGGGGGGTGGGGAAATATAAAAAAAAAAATCCTTCTTGAGCCCCTTAAGGCACATGCATTACTTTATTATTCCTGAGTAATATAAAGTTGAATGTTTTAACATCCCCCAAAATTACTAACTTCAGATTTATGTCAAGTACATTTGTAGACCCCAGGTCATCTTCTTCCCATGGAACTGGGAAGGCTGAGCGCTCTGGGTTTGTCTGGTTTGGAGAGAAGGGAGGCTGGGGAGCGACCTCGTTGCTCTCCGCAGCTTCCCCAGGAGGGGCCGTGGAGAGGGAGGTGCTGAGCTCTTCCCCCTGGGATCCAGGGACAGGACGCCTGGGAATGGCTCAAAGCTGCGTCAGGGGAGGTTCAGACTGGACACGAGGAAGCGTTTCGCTACCGAGAGGGTGGTCAACCCCTGGAACAGGCTTCCTAGAGAGGTGGCCGGTGCCCCAACCCTGTCAGTGTTTAAGAGGCATTTGGACAATGCCCTTAGCAACATGCTTTAACTTTTGGTCAGCCCGGAACGGGTCAGGCAGTTGGACTCGACGGTCGTCGTAGGTCCCTTCCAAATGGAACTATTCTATCCCACAGCTGTGACTCCTTCACGTCCAGTTCTAACAACCTATATGCAGATGACTGTTCTGTTTCTGCTGTTTACTTTTGAACTCTGAAGCTTGTCAAAAGACTCATTCACATCACTTTTCAGAAAGAAGGAAGCAAGCATCATCCTACCTACCTGCAGCCCTAAGCCAGCCTCTCAGCTGTTGCAGAGAGCAGTCACTGCAACCACTGCAATCCCTGGCTTCCACCAGTCACGCTTAGCTGTAACTGAGGCAGAACAGGATAGAAATTCCAGTGTTTTAACTTAACCTCTGTGAAATCTGAAGGAAGGAGAACAAGCAGAATGCATTAAAAATTTCTACTGTCTTACACTATTGCACTGAAATTTGAGGAAGCTCTGCATAGTTTGCCAGTGCTTATCCACTCCTTAACTGGAACAGAAGCACACCAGCCTGCCACTTTCCAGGCATGACAGACTAAATACAAGAGAAGTAAAACGTAGAGGTAGAGGGAAAGGGACACCAGCGCAATTAAACCTGCCAGAACTCACTTGTCAGATTTACTTTTTTTTTTTATTAACATATTTATGTTACCCCAGGTCTTAAAGCAGGTAATATATATTCTCACCAGGATATTGCAAAGATTAGAAAATGCCAGCACTAGCAGAATTCATTAAGATGCACAAAAAAAATCCTCCCAGTTACTCAAGACAAAGCAAACTCTAGGCTTTATTTCATGGTGAGATTTGTGCCTTACAAGCAGCATCTCCCAAACTGTAAGACACACCTGTCGGCAAAGCAAAGAGCCGAACTAGGACAAGGCTGAAGGCCGCTGCAGGTTTCTCCAGACCTGCTCTTTTAAACTGGCATGGAGGTATTACCTGAAACAGCTTTCTCAAGAAAGGGCTCAATATTTCAAAACCTTTGCCATATAAAACTTTTCAGTGTGAACAACCACACACATCATTTGGTACAAGCACTTAGAGATACACCTATGCTACAGTTACAGAAGTAGATGTGTAAAGGTGCCTGGATTAGCTCTACCCATGGCAGCTTAGCACTTCATATGAACTAATTTACTCTGACCGGACACTCAGGTAAATTTGCAGCTGTGGTCTATATGTACTATTATAGATGCGCTTTTACAGCCAACATGCCTTCAAAAACATAATTTAAAAATTCAGATCAGTAAAATACACCATCTTCAAAAAAATTCATCTCAATGAGTCCCCCTAAAATTATGGGAGCCCCATTAACAGCATTTAATATCAGGGCTGAAGCAGATTATACCTGGCAAGAGGAAGCTCCTTGAACCTGAAAATGTTTTACAGAATCATTTAAACACACTTAGAGACAACTCTGTGTGTGCACGCACTTAGTAGAGCTCAAAAAATGAACAATAATTTTAAAAAATCCCAATGTTTTGCTTGGCAATTTTTAGATTCAGAGAGATGATGGAAACAAAGCCCAAAATACGCATCATTAAATAAGATTAGAATAATAATGAGATACTTGTAACAAAGTTTTATGAAGAGTAGTAAAAACAACATTGTAAGGCAGAATATCTCTTAGAGTCACTATCATTTTTATCCCAATAACCATTTTCCCTGGTGAATTTCCCCATTCCTGCCACTGTAAGAAGGGAGAAGCACAACGAAAATATACAGAACTTAACTACGAGGAATGCTTCAGAGCATGTCACCTGCATTTGCTCATTGTTTTTTATTTTAGCATGAGTCTTCTGGGGTTCATCTTCCTGTCTGTACCATATAAAATCCATTATGAGTTTTTCTATAAGAGAAACAAGATTTTGCTCTCACTGTCATACAAGTCTCAGGTACTGTGACTAAAGCAAAGCATAGAGTGACTAACCACACTAGAATAAAGGAACATCTGCTTTCAAGTAGGAAAGAAAACCTTACCTTATCCTTCACTGAAAAGCCAAACTTGCAATCCATTGTGTCTAAGCATCCTAAAACCTCACCTCTCCATACTAAATCCCAGAGCCATTTTACAGGCCTCACGTTTTTCTTCTAGTTTTTTATTTTCCAAAGAAAGGCTCACACCTCATCTGGCACTACAAGAAATTTAGCAAGGCTTTATTCAAAGAGCTGCTAGAGATAATGACTCACATCAGACAGCTGCAAAGAAGTGCCTGTGGGTGAAAAAGGGAGTTAAAAATTATGTATCTCAAACTCCACCTACAGCATCTCCACCTTCCTAGGTTGTTCTTTTAAAATGCTGTATTCTAATAAAGAGTAACAAGACCAGATTCCTTTTACATTTTTTCTGTACTGAAAAACTCCCAGAGCATAAAGAAAAGCTCAGTTTTCTAAACATGTCCAAAAAAAGTATCTTTTGATCTAAAAAACATGGAAGTGTAAACACGTGGGGGTTTTTTTTTCATTTTCCTTTAGGCCATTTTTTGTGATTGTAAGGCAGAGGTAAATGAATGCTCTAAGAGAGAATCTGCATACATCAGCCCCTAGATCTGAACTCCTCCTATGCTGTTTGACACTCCTAAAATATCTTAACAAGTTCTAAAATCCAGCAGGAAAAAAAAATTCAATGACACCTGACTTCTGGAACAGAAAAGTTCAACGCAGGCAGCATCCCTACCAATGAATACCACACACACCGGTTGCATTAGGAACAGGCTTATCCAGCTTGACACAAATGAACAAGAGAGGCCACAATTCCGGAGACACTTTAAATAACCTAACTGAGCACTGCTGCTGGAAGCTGGCTCACCCCACTACTTGCTCCTGGCCCTGGGCTATCCCCTCTTCTGTCAGCAAACACTCACCTCACGCCATAGAGATGAAACAGACGGGGAAACGAACTTGGGTTAAACTCGGGTGAAGCCTGCCTTCCTTCAGTCCAGGCTGTCATAAACCCAGACTAGGTCCTTCATCCAGTTCACCGCAAGACCTCACAAATACTTGTGCTGGTTGGTGGAAGAGTTGGTGGAAGGTGGAATGAGCAGCTAAGGCAGAGGACGATGGGACTTGTCCTCGCCACGCAATGTGCAGGTGTGCTGAGGCTTGCAGACAGAACTGCTTTGGTCTTGCCCTATTGCCCCGCAGAGTCCCACCGCTGCCACCCCCTTTTGTGCCAGATTTCCTGCTCAGCAAAAGAAAGAGTGGTATGAGCAAGACTGGCAGTACTGATTTAGCAGGTGCGAATTGTCATCTCATCCTCAGAGAGCTTGGCTCACCACCGAGGCTGCTAGCCCATCCGCCAGCCATAGGCCACAGGAGCCCCTGTGTCCTCCGCTGCTGCAGGCAGACACACGAATCCTGAGATGGGAGCAGAATGATACCTGACAAAAGTAAAAGGCAGAAAGCAAAGGAAACGTATAATTAGTCTGTGGAACTCACTGTAGTTAGGGAATTAGCCAGGTTCAAAAGGGACCAAGTTGGTCATGTGCATAATAAGAGTAATCAGCCAATTACATCAAAAACTTTGGAATCCTCTTGCCTGAAGTCTGACGTTAATATTTAGTTACTGAGGTAAAACATAAACTTAGAGAAGCCCATCATTTTCTTGCTAATATAGGTTGAATTAGCTGGTAGAGATCACTATGAAGTCCAGACTTCCAACGACCTCAGATTAAAAAATCCTGAATTCAGACTTAAAAGGCAAGTTAACTCAGGCCAGTGCTAAGTATGAGGTTTTCAGTGCAAAATAAGGAGCTGGCTTTTATCTATGTTCAGTGATCCTTATTCTGTAACATGCCACTAGGAAAGAAAATAATACCCTCAGAGGCAGGGAGGAAGGTTATTTTTCTAGCTATTTCATCCCCTTCCCATATGAAGTTCAACACCATTCAAACGCATCCCACAGTCTGGAAACAATATCATAGGTAAAAGAGCACCGAGAAACAAGAAAGAAGAAAATATAACACTGAAAACCACTTATTCCTGGGATGCTACTTCCACCAGTCCAATTTCAGTGCAGCACACTGCTTATGTTGGTGAGCGTCATTTATGTCTTTCAGAGAGAACATCTTTTGTTTCATGCAGATGGAAACAACTTGAAGCTAGCTACTGAAGAACGCCATTTTGCAAATGCCCCAAAGCACACCATGTGTTAGCGGGAATAGGAGACAGTAACCAGACCAGAAAAGTAAAAGCGGTATGGATTGCCACATCTCCTATGAAGTCTCAAAGTGCGACGTGTTGTCATGTGGTTACTCCTGGACAGGCACATTTGCCAGCTTCCTTCCTAAAAGCATCTGTAATCACAAATCCCAGAGATTTACAGGCAGCTCAGTTACCATAATCCACATTGTTAGAATGGACCTAAGGCACAAGCAACATGCTGTGCTTGAGCTCATGGTCTGACTAGTGCTTTTCCAGGACAGCCAAGATCGCTATGAACCTTAAAGGCAAGAGAAGCGGTTAAGTTCTACTGACATCCAAAAAGAGCGAGGTCTGATAATCTCTCTTACATAAATACCTGCACCTGCCTTTGCAAAACTGTAAATCTCACAGATGATAAGAGTCACATGAAACAGGTAAATGAAGACTTCCTCACCTAATATAATTTCTCATTAGAAATTTACATGGCAGATTCCAAATAACTCTAACTTCACTGGGACAGCTTAGAACACTGAAGTCTTTAAATTTGCCCCTCTGAAACCACATACACCATGCCAACTGCAACAGCAAATATCCTGCAAAAGAAGCAACTCTATTTCACATTGTGTTATCCACAGTGTTAATGAAATAAACTGAACAAGTGCCAGTTGATGAAAGCAAACATATCACTAAAGTCAGTGACGTTATCTCTATTTCCAAAAACTAAAGACTGGATCTCAGCTATTTCAGAAAAAAACCCCACATACCGATTGTCTCAGAATTCAGTGTAAATTTCTAACCAGAAATGTGTATTTTTAGCAGTACCATCTTGAACGTGATGTCTTGCCATAACCAGCCACAGAAAGTTTGCATAGAACCGTGACAAAAGCAAAACGTAGGCAAAATAAAGGAACTAAAACACCATTCAGTAACTTCCACCCTTACCTCAGTATCTTCAGCTCTTTGGGGCTGTCAGGTGTATCAGAACAGCCACTCATGCCTGTTCTTTGTCATCCACGTCCCGCCATCGCTATGGTGGGTCCTCCTGCTGTCTCATTTATGAGGACACTTCCAGCACTCATCAGCTGGCCTTAACACCAGTGAATTTACACAACAATGAACAGTGCTCTCTCAGATCCTCTGTCCTTACACTGATCCGTTATTCTCCCCTTCAACCCACTCCCAGCTTACACACCAAATATAATTTTGGTTAAGAAAACAAAAAAACCCAATTATTTTCCTTCCACAGCATGGTCCTCTGTGTCTCAATGAAAAGATAAACAGTGCTGAAACTGTTAATCAGACTGGACACACTATTCCTCAGAGTTAAACAGAACACAGTGTTATTCTACAGGAGCATGGTGTAAGCTGAATCATTAGCATGTGAAAATAGATAAAACATTCAAGACAACCAATGGAGACAAAATACTAGTAAGTTAGGGATGATCAAGTGTAGCATGCTGAATACTAGGACAAATGGCAGAAGAGTACAGCAAAGATTAAAGAATTAATTATTTACATTTGTCCTGGTTTCGGCTGGGATAGAGTTCATTTTCTTCCCAGCAGCTGGTACAGCGCTGTGTTTTGGGTTCAGTATGAGAAGAATGCTGATAACGCACTGATGTTTTCAGTTGTTGCCCGGTGGTGTTTATACTAAGTCAAGGATTTTTCAGCTTCTCACGCCCAGCTGGCAAGAAGGCTGGAGGGGCACAACAAGCTGGGAGTTGGGAGGGAACACAGCCAGGGCACCTGACCCAGACTGGCCAAAGGGGTATTCCGTACCTTATGGCATCATGCCCAGTATGGAAACTGGGGAGGGGGGGGTATAACTGCTCCAGAACGAACTGGGCATCGGTCAGCGAGTGGTGAGAGGTTGTGTTGTGCATCACTTGTATACTCCAATCCTTTTATTATTACTATTGTCATTTTATTAGTGTTATCATTATTAGTTTCATCTTTTCTGTTCTATTAAACTGTTCATATCTCAACCCACGAGTTTTACTTTTTTTTTCCGATTCTCTCCCCCACCGCACTGGGTGGGGGGGAAGTGAGTGAGCAGCTGCATGGTATTCAGTTGCTGGCTGGGGCTAAACCATGACACACGTTCCCTTTTACCCTATTATGTTTTCGGTCCCTATATACATCAGCTTAGTTTGATTCTAATTTAATTTTCCTGTGTGCATTTCATCCACATACTAAGTAATAGAGTGAACCTTGCCATTGAGTTCTGTGAAGTCGCGCTTTTATACAAATGTCTATTAAATCATTTTTCTATCAGTAATGCAGTACGACGTGATTGTTTAAGCAATCTGAACCTCCCTCTCTCTCATTGCCCTCCCCGCCCTGTGACACCAACCCCTTATTTTGCCTCTAGTGATTCTCTGCTCCTCCAACGCCTGTCCCCACAGCCTGTCACCCGCATTAGTCCCCCCTCTGCAGACAGTCCTGAAGCTTTAGGGCTAGAGGTTACCCCGACTGGAAAGGGAAGGACATGGCCCTTGTCGGTAGCGCAGGACATGGACGAACAGTTTGAACGCAGCAATCCCACTCTGTGAGTCTGCATCAGCGCCCAGATGCTGCGCACAGTGTACGACGACCGCCCGAAATTCGTCTGTGTGTGTGTGGCTGGGGGGTATTTTCACCTGGGGTCTCACTGGAAGACACGTGTGAGGGCGGTTGGCGTGTCTGGCTAAAGCCAGGGCAGCACATCCCGTGGGGCCACACCGGCTCCGAACCTGTCCCGAGCGCTTGAACCGGTCCTGAGCGCTCAGTGCAGCAGCAGGTGCTGGCTGTGCCAGCACCTGGCATTGCTTCCTGCTGTGCTGGCGCACCCTCAAAACGACCACAGGAAAATTGTTACCCAGAAGACGGTACTCACTTTAAGAAAGCTGATAAAATTACAGCAACAAAACCCGCGCAGGGGAAGCGCAGTCCCTCGCCCTTGGAGGCTGCGGTGACTGCTGCACGGTGAGCAGGGGCTGAGCCGGGAGCCGGCCTGGCAGTGCAACCCCAGCTCTCTGCCTGCGCTCCCAAGTGAAATGTGTGTGCGGGTCTCAGCCCAGTGTACCAGGAAAAAAAAAAAAAGCCTAAATCATTATTTACTGTGACGGGCGTGGTTTTGATCTGTAGACTGAAATCTTCTCCAAGAGATAGAAAGAACAGGCTTTTCAAAGCTCAAATTCTGCCTCTGCCAGGGCCCAGTGGGAAGGCTTTTCAGTAGGGCTGCACCTCGCACGCAGGGACATGCACCGTATTTACGGCGTGCATCATTGATGAGGAGATTTCCTTCGCGTGCTGGGAGGAACAGCGTTTCTCGGCTGGAGGCAGACATCCACAGACCTGGATTTACAACCAGCAGCACCTCTCTATACCATTACAGCGCAAGCTGTGATTCTCCGTCCCGGTTTGCAGATGCTAGGAATCAAAGGTGGCTCTTTGGTGGGCAGGAGGGGTCAGACAGGGAGGTACAGCTGGCCCTGCTGCTGATGTGCTCCACATGCTCTGGGGCTCTTGCTGCTGGCCCTAACGCCACAGTCCTTGCCCCTCTTTTCTACGTTATAAATTTAGACAGCAGCACTGCAGGACCCGCGCCTGAGGAGCAGGACAGCCGGGAAGAGCTCCAGCTCAGGTGGAAAAGGGGCTAAGGGCAGCACACAGAACGGACGGTGGTGCCACAGCCCCGCACCAGGGCAGGGCCCGACTTCTGCGTCAGGGCTCCTAGCGTGAGTGCAGGCCTTGCCTGGTGTCGCAGGGGCAATTAAAAAAAAATGAGAGAGGGGTTTGGATTGCTTAAAGAATCACCTCCAGTTGTATTAGCAATAGAAAAATGATTTAATAGATATTTGTATAAAAGTGCGACTTCACAGAATTCGTTGGCAAGGTTCACTCTATTACTTAGTGCATGGATAAAACGCACACAGGAAAATTAAATCAGAATCGAGCTAAGCTGATGTATATAGGGACTGAAAACGTAACAGGGTAAGAGGGAATGTGGGAAAGGGCAAGGGAGACCCTCCCGTTGGGTCACGAGGTTCAGAGAAGACCCCCTTGCTTTCCGAACTCCTGTCGGAGTCTAGGTGCGGCTGGATCGCCTCCTAGTCCTAGGCTTGGGCAACGGTTTATACCTAAAGGGATTACGAGTGCAATAGCAGCCGGAAATCCATTCACGGTTGAATAAAAATCACGACAGTAATTTCAGTATAAATTTCAAAGTAGTAACTTCTAATGTATCTTATAAAGTACTTGCTCTAACTTCCTTACTATAGACTGTTCAGGTTAGCACATGCACGTGCATAAAGACATAGAAGAGAGTAAGAGAGGAAAAGAGGTATAGCCGTTAAACATTCCCCTCGAGGTCAGCGAAAGGGTTCACGTCGACTGCTTCGGCATTTGTCTCAAGGGGCGAAGGGTCGAGCCCCAAGGCGCGCAGAGAATCAGCCCGGGCCGTGTCGGCTTTCGGCGACAGAGCTCCGGTTTTCGCAGACGGGAGAGTTTGCGAGCCCTGAGAGGCGTCCCGCTCCGAGGGAGATGCTGGTCCCGGCCCGCTGCGGTCCAGGAGAGCTCCGAGGGCCTCACTTAGTGCCGCTGCTTGTAGGGTCGGGAGGCGATCGGCTTTTGTCCTGGGCAAATTGCCGGGATCGCAGCTGCGCTGGAGAAGTCCCAGGCTGTCGGAGAAGAGCTCAAAACATAGATAGGGGATGCCGCACGCCTGCCAGGGGAGGACTGTCATAAGGTCTCCAGGTCGTTAAGAGAGAGAACTGGCTGCAGGTTGTTATGAGAACTGGCTATCTCTCCTGCCGTCCCCCGCCTCCGCCGGGCAGCAGGAGTCCTTGAGCCGCACGGCATATCTCCCTGTCTTAGCTGGGTAAGAGTTCCTGGCACAGCCCAGGGTCGCTGAGCTGCCCGGCTCGGCGTTACGCTTCTGCGAAGGGCTAGCGAGCCTTCCCGAGTGCCTAAGTCGGCCCGGAGAGGGGCAAGGAAACGCACCGGCACAGTCGGATGGTGGTAGAGGCCAGTGGTTAATGTCCCCTGGAAGAGGCAGGCTGGGATCACACCAGGCTCTTCGTTAAGCAGGGCAGGAGAGACAAGGATGGCTGTAGGTGAGGACCCTAGGTTATCTGCAAGGGCTGACCAACATTTGAGGCACTGGGCGAGCTTCTGTGCTGATACAGCCCCCTGGATTTAAAAACCGATTTTAAATCTTTTTTTTTAAGTATCTGCTGCTTCTTTAGAGCCTGTGCAACCCTATGAGATGCCCAAGCATGTATTTTACGTCACATGCATGTTTGCAAAGAAAACCTTCAGAACGGAACCCGGGCGTAACGCAAAGGATGCCATTACGGGTTTAGCTTCAAAAAACTGGATATTGGCGTCTTTTGTTTGTTTTCATCGCGGGGTGCTCCAGCTCTCATTTCTGAGCCCTCCGTCCTCTGGTAACGGTCACGCAGGGACGGCGGAGGACGGCCGGGGCAGAGCAACCTGAGGGACTCCCG
>VYZV01013236.1:7817-18152 GCA_013401275.1 Pandion haliaetus
CACCGTTCACCTCCATGGGCTGCAGGGGGACAGCCTGCCGTCTCACCACGGGCTGCAGGGCCATCAGCCTCCTCAGGCGCCCCCTCCTCCCCCTCCTTCTTCACAGACTCCAGTGTCAGCAGAGATGTTCCTCTCAGGTTTCCCAACCCCCACACTGCCGGTTCCCCTTCTTCAATCTGTTCTCCCAGAGGCACTACCACCATCACTCCCCTCCCAGAGGTGGGTCCGACATTTTGGCACCAGGGGAACTTCTAGCAGCTTCTTAAAGGGGCCTCCTTTGCAAACCCCTCTCCCCTGCCACCAAGGAAAACCGCACCACACAAACCCATAACAGCTAAGTACATACATTTCCTCTTGGGTAAATTTGTGGTATGACCCCCCAGATTTGGACATAAACCCCAAAACCAAATAGAAGCTATCATTTGTTATCTGACCTGTAATAATGTATACATTAAAAAATCTCAGTACACTGAAAAAGTTTTTACTGTTGAGATTGCTATTACTACTTTTGAGTCCCTGGTTTCAAATCACAGATTTAATCTCATGTTTCTTTGTACATCCACTGGTAGACATATTTTAACTACTTCCCATCAGTTTAATAAAACATTACAGTTCTAGAGAATTTTCTGTGCTGCCAGTAAGAAAGGTGATCCAAAATGAGCATGTCCAGGGCCAAGGCTGTGCTGATACCCAGAGTTGCCAGAGGGGAGGTTATTCCTCAAAGGTTGCAAGGAGCTAGCCACAAACAGATGCTTTGTGTTATGGGGAAGTTATCATGTTGGGATAGAACAGTGATCTGTCTAGTCAGAGTTTTGTTTCTCACAGTAACCCAGCAGCAGACAACGAGGAAAGGAAAAAACAGGGCACACATGAAATGTAGCTTCACTCCAGCTGAGTGGCAAAGCAGAAAATTGAATATGGCTTTTCAGCTATGTCTGAGATCACTGATCTCTCTGGATATCAACATATTGCCTTTCCTTTGTGTCATAGATTTTAGGCCACTTTCATTCCTCAGCAATTTGTATCCTGTTTATGGAACTCATCAGCTGTCCTGCACTTCTCTGGGCACACTGACCTCCAGTTTTAGTGTAATTCTTTGGAAATAACTTGTTCTGCCTACCTGTGGTTTTATTTGTCTTAAGGCATTTAAAAGAATAAGAGTTTCTGTGGGTGTCACTGAGAAGGTGATATTCTCTGGGAACAGCAAAAAAAGTTCTACGATGTGTTTAAATGGTAATCCATGGAATTCCAGTAGTAACCAACCTGCTTTGTCTCTGTCCTCCAGTTGAGCTTTAAGATGAAGTCTATTGTTTCTTTTGCTTTACATGGACATAAGAATCTAATAAATACGTCTGTATTTTTTCCTAATGTTCTTGCACTATCTCCGCTATTCTTTATGCTTTCTGTAGTGTGAAATTGTGGCAGCAGTGACCATGACACTTAACTGTGCAAATTTAGGCATGATTGAAGTAGGTAGTGCTGACAGAATTGATACTATACCTCCTTGCATTTGACAAGGCTTTTTCCAAAAGCTGTCCTAATAGAAATGGATGGGCAGGGGGTTGTGAAATTATGGGACCTTTGTGAATAACATCATTGTGTCTGAAATCCCAGCAGTCTATCACTTTCAGTTTTATGGGCAAGACTTCAATGACCCCCGGGGCTACTAAATGTTTGTAATCACTTTGTCCATTTTAACTTTTCATTGTCTACCTTAAGCATTGACATGGGAGTGGAATAATAATTTCAGCTCATTTTCATTTTTGCACATTCTTGTGAAATATATTTTCATCTAGATAAAGAACAGGGGACAATAAACCATTCCCAAAGCACATGAGCATAGGGCTGATACAGTCTGGTTGATAACCTAGCCAAAAAGCAGAAGCAAACCCCATTCAGTCCATATAAAATCTCGACAAAACCATCTTGTATGATCAGTTAGGAAAACATGAAAAACCTGAAACAAGGAACCTACAGTAGTTTTTGCTTTGACTTAAAAGTAAATGGCTGCCAACTGGTTTTCATGTTTTATTTCATAAAAGCCCAAATCCTTTCAATCCTAAAAAATGTTCTGAAGTTTTACTCTTTCGGCATAAAGAACGCATTTTATGTCCTGATCTATTCCTTGCTCCATAGAAGCATACCCATGGGCAAGTGACATTTGAAGATTTTTAGAAGATTTTTTTTCTCCTTATCTTATTTTTATTTTATACTTCTTCTGTAAACTGATAAGACAGTGAGCTTTAACGGGACTCTAAAGATGAGAATATATTTCTCTTTTGTCTAGTCCAACAAGAGGCTACAGTAAAAATTGCTTACTGTTACTGACCGGAGAATACAGAGTTCTTTAATATACTGCCAAATGTGCTTCCCCTTCCCACTTATGCTTCCTTCCAAACACACAATTAGGAATTTATCCTAAACATTGTGCACTAATACTCATACAGCTTTAAAAATCCAGAGGCATTATTTTTCCCTTTTTTGTGACAGTCCCTAGAAACATAGATTTTCCCTATAATTCCTTTTCATTGCGGTTTGACATAATGTTACCAATGCATTAGTTTTCTTTTTCTACCACGACTCATATCTCTAGCAATATAGTAGAAATATACAATTCAAATATAATGGTGCTTTGTACTTACAACATCTTTTCTGTTATTCACTGACATTTTTGAAATATTACAGGGGATCTTGATCACAGAAAGCTGCTGCTACTGTGAGATGATGCAGAATTTTCGTTAAAAGGATATTTCAGTTGTTACATTATGTGATACTTGTGCTCATAGATTTGTATGTCATACATACATATATTTCCAATGTGCTAATTTTGATCCTAAAAGAGCTATGCAAATAGATTTAGAATTAATTACATGTTTTTTCTTTCTGGGTTTATAACTTATAGAATGAATACATACATTTTTTTAAATTACTGGATGCTGTGATGGATAGTCCAACACTCTTTTTAAGTCCAAGACTTTTTTTAAAGACTAGTTTGGATTTATTTGAGGGAGAAGGCTGCTTTTTGTTTTGGATAATTTTTCTTTTTTCTTTTTTTTTTTTTTAAGTAACTGCTGCATTTTTGTGCCAGTAGGAATTTATTCAGAGAAGTCCTCTGCACAGTGTGGGTCAGACATATGGTATCAAAATAATTGATCACAATAAATGGTCCCTTCTCATGTATGAAACTGTCTTTTACTTTAGCTGGTTGTCTTAGTTTGGAAAAACTGATAAGATCATGAGAAACTCAAACTGCAGACATTATATACAAATATAAATGTGCATACACATAAATACACAAACAGATGTGTCAGAGTAAACATTGATTAAGAAGTTAAATGCTACCTGAAGTGCTAATTTTAATGCTGTCACTTTGAGTTTAATGCCATTTCAAGATAAAGTGGGAATAATGACTGTATTTTAGGCTTGCTACAAACATTGCAGATCAGAATTTTGAGACAGAAACATATTTTTGTAAGTAAATGGGGAGGGGAAGGATGAAATTCTTTCGGTATTAGACTGTATGTGGGCAAAATTTCAGAGGTTAGCACTTCATGAAAATGAAATTATTTCAGCGCTCATTTAATATTTAATTGTAGTCAACAATGGGAACAATTTCCAAGTGGCACTGGATGTGATCATTTTCTGGAACAAATGAATAAGAGTAAATTACACTCTGTACAGTCTTTGGCAATATCAGAGAGAGTTAATGCAAGTAGAGTGGCGGGAAAGGAAGCATGACATAGCGTAGCAAACTGGACAGCCTCCAAGATGCTCATTAACCATGTGACTAATCTTAAAATGAATACATAATGCAAACGAGATGCAAAAGCAGCTTCCTGTTTTGGTGAGATATCACTGCATGAGATTGTGTCAAATGAGCAGTTGAGGGCATTAAGGCTGTGTCAATGTCAAACTTTAATTGAAATGAGTGTGGGATGGGAGGCACTCCAGCATTAAGCACATGAATTTCCATGAGGTTTCCTAACAAAGTAATGCATTCACCAATGCATCAAATAAAACACATTTAAACTCATCTTTAATAAGATGGTGAAAATGAGTGGGTGAATTTGAGAAAAAAAAGATAAAATGTGACTGAAAATATTCTCAGGTTCTATAATGTCTACCAAAAAATGTCTGTGTTATAAAGAATATTATGTCTGTTTTCAAGGTAAAATAATGAAAAAGGATAAAACAATGGAAATACAAACTCATTAGTAATGACTGAAAGACGACAAAGATGGGGCACATCTACTAGATCAGGAGAGGGACATCTTGCCACAAAAGTCCTATTAAAATTCATTTTTAGGGTACCAAAAGTTTCTAGATAATTTCTGCTCTTATCTATAACATGTATATGCATATATTCCATCCCTAGTTTCATTCTTATTCTCATTTTTTCCATAGAAGATAAAATACTTGGATTGGACTAAACAAGCCACAACTGGATTTGAGCTCCAAAATTATTTTTTTTAAAATAACCTCAGATGATCAATAGCTAAATAGTCATGACTGCCTTTCATTCATCATTCTCCATACATTTATTAGCCTAATCTCAGACTGGATAAATAACTCATATAAAATGATCTGGAACTAGTACAGTTTATTTCCAAAGGCTGTCTCCAAGGGTATTCAGACTGATTGTGTAGACATACCTAAATTGCCTATGTTTGTGTTCTATAGTCATCATCATTTAACATGAGAAATTAAGAATATATAATAATAATGGTGTATTCATTTGCATCATATTCTTAAACATGTGTTTTGTTATATGTTTTAATTTTTCTTTTTGTTGGTATTATCTTCATTGTAAGTCACATTAAGAGGTTAATACTTACTTTTGGCAGAAAGCATTTTGCCTTACGTACACAAGAGCAAACAGAGATTATGCCTACCATATTAGGACTAAGCTGCATGTTCTGACACCTAAATTAGAAAGTCTACACCAGTTGTGTATCTAGGTTCCAGTTATGTGGCTTTCAGGGAGATTTAGGAGTGGAGATTTAGGTCTTTGCTCACTTCCATTATCACAGGCTTCAAGAGCCATTTGAGATGTCCTACAGTATCCTGCTTTGATTCAGGATCCTGATCCAAAGGTTGTGGATCTCCCACAGGTCTTCTGTCATCAGCATCTGGCCCCCCTGTAGGTGTGATATAGGACCTATGGAACACCAGAACCCTTCTAGCCCAATCAATTCTCTCTCATTTCTCTTGGAAGGAATTTTTTAAAATGTGTTAGTTTCCCTCTAAAGAGCAGATTAATGATAGCTGGATCATCTTTCAGTATTTCACTCTGAGCTATATCCTCTAACTTAGATGCATTCTCAGCTCAAGATGAGCCTTGATTCTCTACCCCTTCCTTTTTGCGAACTTCAGTATTTTCCTCATTAATGGAGACATCTGGCCCCATTCTAAATACATTGTGTTGCTCAGATACATGATCTTGAGCTCTACAGTTAAACTTTCTTTCTTGGGACTTTACTTTAAAAAGCCAATTACTCATTCCTAAACATTTTGCTGACTTCATGTAAGAAATAACCAAAACAACCGATTACATTTCCCTGTCTATACTCAAGATGAATCACCTCTAAAATCCTGGATACACCCATAATGTCTGCTACTGCTTTGTCACATTCATATTTTCTTACAAATGCAACTCATCATGCAATTATTTGAGGACTGTGTACACCAGGTGACAGCTTGCTGTCACTTAGCATTTTCAAAGACTCAGGCAACAGTGTTTAATCTAGTAATTTTCCTTTGCTAATATCTCCAATATAAACAAAAGCACACAAGCAAATGCTGTCTGAATTTTTCTAGGGACTGAGTGGCACAGAGAGTTTCTCCCTTATCATTTTACTAAAGACCTGCTCAGAGGTTGAAGGTTAATCAGAACACCTTGAAGGGCATTTAGGCTTGCAGTTTAGTCTTGGAAATGCAGTTTTCTTTCTGTGTCCATCACTTAAGCTTGTAGAAAACTTAATGCAGCAGCTATGCTAGCAGATTGACTTCAGCTACAGCAGTACCAGACAGTAGCTACAGTTACGAGTCTCTGCAGCACTCTGTGAGGTCTCAGGGAAGGAAATGCCATATCGTTGTGGTTTGAGCCCAGCCAGTAACAAAGCACTACGAAGCCAATCACTCATTCCTCCTCCCCAGCCCCAATGGGATGAGGAGAAAATCCAAAGGCAGGCTCGTGGGTTGAGACAAGGACTGGGAGGGATCACTCCCCACTTATGGTCACGGGCAAAAGACAGGCTCAACAACAAGGAAGAAACAAAATCCATTTCATTTACTACAAATCAAATCAAAACCAAGGGTATTAGGAAGGAAAACCAAACATCAGAACACCTCCCCCCACCCCTCCCGCCTTCCCGGCTCAGCTCCATTCCCAGTGCTTTCTACCTCCTCCCCCCGGCAGTGCAGGGGAACAGGGGATGGGGGTTGAGTCAGCTCGCCACACATCGTCTCTGCTGCTCCTTTCCTCAGGGGGAGGATTCCTCTCTCGTCCCCTGCTCCAACGTGGGGTCCCTCCCACGGGAGACAGTCCTTCACCAACTTCTCCAACGTGGGTCCTTTCCGTGGGTTGCAGTTCCTCACAAACTTCCCTGTTGCGTGTCTTTTCCGCAGGCTTAAGTTCTTCCCGAACTTCCCTGGCACAGGTCCTTTCCGTGGGTTGCTCTCCAGTCACACACTGCTTCAGTGCGGTTTTTACCATGGGGTTACAGCCATCTTCAGGAGACTCCGCTCCACCATTCGCCCCCATGGGCTGCAGGGGGACAGCCTGCCTTCTCCCCACGGGCTGCAGAGCCATCAGCCTCCTCAGGCGCCCCTCCTCCCCCTCCTTCTTCACTGAGCTCGGTATCTGCAGAGGGGTTCCTCTCACATTCCAATCCCCCTACCCACTGCCGGTTCCCCTTCTTCAATCTGTTCTCCCAGAGACGCTACCACCATCACTGATGGGCTCAGCCTGGGCCAGAATTGGGTTCAACTTGGAGCCGGGGAACTTCCAGCAGTTTCTCACAGGAGCCACCTCTGCATCCCCCTCCCCTGTTACCAGAACCCCACCACACCAATGCAAAACACATATAGGGGACCCATTATAGAGCTATTTATTTACCTTAAATCACGAACAAGGAATGATGCATGAACTATCACCTGCTAGGAACAGACTTCAGAGGCTCTGCAACTTACTGTAGTTTTGTGAGGTGAGATGAGCCAAATCTAACAACTTATTTGTGTGGAAAAGTAGGAAGTCCCACTCTTCTCCTCTGCCCTTCTCCCAGTGTTATTAGCTCTCTGACTTTCATCGGAGAATTTGTTAAGCTGATTCAGCAGTAGTCCGGAAGAAAACTAAGCCACACCAAAACAAAATAGTTGTCTACCAGGTTAGTAAGTTTAATCACTTCAGTAAAAACAATTCTGCAAGCTCAAAATGTGTCAGAAGGGATAGTGTAGAACCACATATGGGGAAAATGGAGTGTAAGTGGGGAAGAAAGACGAGAAAAGAGATCCTTTTCTTTCTGGGACAGGCAAGATGAGAAAACTGTGTCAACCACCTCATACACAGTCACTCTCAGACACCAGCCTGTGAGCCAAAATTCCTTCCCAAGTTGATCCCTGTTATCAAAAAGAACAGCAATAATTACCTGTGCCAAAAGTGTAGATGGATTGAAAACCCATTTGGGTAAAGTACTGGAGGGAAAAATATCCATCAATGGTTGTTAAAAAGAAAGGGTTTGGCTCAGAAAGGTCTTTATGGTGCAAATAACTGGAAGCTGAGAAAATATGCCAAGCAAAAACTTATTGTGTGGGATTCCTTGGGTTACTGGTCACCCTCCAAAAGAGGAAAATGGATTAGATGGACTGTTGATCTTCCATGGCCCTGCTCTTTATATTCTCATTTGGAGCATTTACCTAATCTGAATTACCTTAATTGATAATCTGGCCAGTGATCTGACTTCCCTTTCTCCCTTGTTTCAGAAAGCAAGCAAACAGATGAACACCTTTCTCAATCATCTCCTCCCAGCATCTGCTTACCATGGCTGGAACAGGAGAGAAAAATGTTTCTCCCATGTGTTGCCATGAGAGACCTATGCTGCATGTTTGCATGCAAAAAAGCACCAATACCACATAACTGTTAATGGTTCATACTTATTATTTTCTATCCTCCATTAACCCTCTTTGTGTTAGAAGTAGGATATATTCCTGCCTTGGCCATCTTCTCTTCTCCACTGAATAAAGTGCAATGGAGGATCAAAGCATAGTATATAACCCTTCTATTCCTTCTAGAAACCTCTGAGTTTAATTGTATATCTGCTAAACAGAGAGAAGTACAATAATTAAAAGATGCATAGATGTGTGACCTTGTGCTTGCTATTCTTAAGCACTGATTAACCAGATTAAAATTTAGGCAGGAAAAAAAACACTTTTTCTGATAACTCTGACAATATAAAAACATTTCTGTGGTATATTTTTTACTAATAGTAATATTGGTAATATTCATAATAATGAAACAATTTTATTAGAATTCTTTCATAATTATATATGCCATATTCAGAATCTAGGAAGAGTCAGCCAAGAATAGAAACCATTGATAAAATATTTTTACCTGTTCCACACAAAATAGGTTATTTTTTTCATATCAGTTTCATACAGGCAGAAGACCTCTATCTCAGCAACTGGTGTTTTTGATTTGACTCGATCCAACAATCCTCATTTCCCCCTGCTTTGATTCACCAAGTCTCTAATTGATCCATCAAATAAACTGAAGTGGCAAAAGGAGTTGAAGGGTGCTTCTTCTTATCACAGAAGAGCTTATTATTGGAGCTAAGCTCTTCAGGCCTCCCTTCAGGCCTATGGTGATACTCCAACAATTGACCTTTCATAGAAAATTAGGACAACATCTCCTTCCTAGATTCTTAGCTACTGTAGGTTTTCTAGTAGAGTTTCATATACACACTTTCATTGGATTGAGCCACTTATATAATCTGGCGAATTCAGCTCCTAGTCTATAGATCCTAACTGTGTTGAAGTGTGAGCAAAATGTCCATCTGGCCGGTGACATTAAGGCAGGAGAGTTTATATGTTTATCCAGTACTATAAACCACAGTGAAGTCACATGTGGGTTGTGGTTTCTAATTCATAACATAAATGTACCAAAGTTCTAGAGCTTGATTCATCTCACCCTAACATCTGCGTCTCAAGTTAGTTAGATGAATAATGCTCTCAAATGTGAACTACTATAAAGAAACCCTAGGTTCTTAGGGCTAAAGAAGGGTGGAATGTCATGTTATGTGGGAAACTGAGATTCAGAGATCCTGGGAATTAAATGACTGAAGTTTTAGTGAAGACCTAAGTCATTCTGTGGCTTTAGCCCAGTGGTTCTGTTATAGGTCCCACAACCCACATACAGTGATGATAGGTATGATTATCATCATGAACTTAGAAGGAGCTGAAGTGAGACCTGGAACCTGTAAATAGGGATACCAATGGAAAACTTACTTATTCCCTGTATATTGTGATTTGTAAAAATATTCTTTATATTATTTTTTGAATTGGAAGAGACACTCATGTTATGATTTCCTACAGGTGGATGGATGATTTACAATGCTCAATTCAAAATTCTTCATCCTAGGACAAATGTCTCCATTAACCTTTCTTTCATGGAAGCCGGCAGCCATGTACACCTTACTAAATCCAAGGCACCATCCATGCTAATAGCCACGCAGATGTAGTCAACTTGTTAATTACTCCCCCTGAAATGACAAGAAGTGAATTCATAGCTGTCAGATCCTCCCACTCAGTAGCACAATCATGGACTTGAAAGAGTAGTGAAATTGCTACCTGCTATTCTTTTTCCCCCAAGATAAGGATACTTGGACTCCTGTTAATTATCATGTTTTGATTAAACAGGAGTACTTTGTTCACTTTGTTCATGTACATCTTTGAAGTAAATGGCATTTTTCTGGAAGCAGAGAAAGTAATGATATGCCTTTATTAAATATTAGTAACCTTATCTATATTGCAAGTGGTTTCTAACAGAAAAAGCAAATGCTACAGCAAAGGTTTGCCTGGGTTATCTTTAGCCTTAGTTTGCAAAAATGCTAACATTTGTAAGAAATCATATTTTTTCTTCAAGAGCTGGTTCTGAGAAAAATATTTGTCACTCAAATAATCCTATTCACATGGGTGGAACACTTTATAAGCAAAATTTAGCCTGTTTGAAGGACTGCAGTACAAGGTCTGAAAAAGAGCTGAGTGAGTTTTCTAGGCAGCAAGTCATATCCTGTATAATTGTTTATACAAATTCAGTCAAATCTGTGCATGATTGCAGAC
>VYZV01013237.1:246-15890 GCA_013401275.1 Pandion haliaetus
AAGACTTATATGTCCTCATCTACTGGACTGTGGAGGTTAATTATTTCTCCTCAATCTTATTCTTGCCTTCTTGACCTTCTCTTTAACTAGGCAAAGATAAGGCTTTATTCTGTAGACACATCTTCACGAAAATCAATTGCACTGTGTTTTTTCGACTTAGTTCACGAAATGATGAAACACCAAGCAGATCATTTTAAGCTGCAAATTTCATTTGTATCTACTGTTTTGTTTGTGGGTTTCCCCCTGCCATTTTCCTTGTAGTTAATATGTGACATCTAGAATCTGAAAATAAGACCTCTAGATGTACAGGTCTTGCCTGAACTGATCCGTGCACAAGTGTTATACCCATCCCAGACTATTGGTTCTCTATTTATCTGGATTAAGGACCTGGTTTAAGCATGTCATGGACAAGATACAAGAGTTATTTTCCCATGAAACCAGGTTAAGTGATACAAATAAAGTGGGCTTCTGTCTTGTAATATGGAGTTGGGACAGGTTCAAGGCAAACACCTGGACTTGTCACATGTGGAAACACCTTTAGGTCTCCTGTTGAGATGGCTCCTGTTGAGCCATAAAGTGCTCTGAAATATCTTTCCAAAATCAAATCTTGAGTATTGCATGGAGTACTCAAATATACACTCAAATTTTAACATATGCCAATTGGTTAAGGCTTACTCTGTTCTATTAATGAAACAGACAATTAAGTGTTGCTTATTTATATTTTCTATATATTATTTATTTATTCACTCATAAATCAAATACTTTATATAGGCTGGTTTTTTTTAGATCTCAAGCAACAAAGAGTTTAAAAAAGGCACTTGCTTACTTTCATATTCGTCATTCAAGGTTATCTGTATGAAAAAAAAATCTTTTTACTATTTTTATTTAATATATCACATATTTTCTTGCTTCTGAATTTTTTTTACTTTTTCCTTCCTCTACAGTTCCAAAATTTTGAAAAGAGGTAAGGTTTTCTGTTGATTTTCTAAGCAACAAAAAGAGATGAGGAGATATTCCCGACACTTTATTTCATCATTACTATGTTTTATACACAATACAAATGTATGTTTAAATCAGATTTTTCCACAACTCAACATTGTTTAAGTCTTCTAGAAGGAACCAGTCCCGCATTTATCGTGCATACAGAGTAAAATATGACAACACAGTGCAGTGCTTCACACTGTCATACTGTATCCAAGCGTAATCAGCGTAATCAGCATAATAAAACATTAATAACCATTAACTACATTAACTCAATAAAGTTGCATGAAACCTCAACATATAACATAGTCTGGTATTCTGTCTTTGGGTTTATTTTCTTTAAATAGCTTGCTTTCACAGGAAGAAAGTAAAATTAGGGATGTTAAAACAACTGAATATAAAAGGCAAATAAGTGCTTTGAACTGTTTAGGCAGAATGTTACCAAACACCTCCACTTTGGGCTTCTGAAATCATTCACAGAACTTCTTATTTGGTTTTTTATTTTTTCAATTATTTGTGCACAAAAAATATTTTTTTTTCTTAAAGAAGACAAAAATATTTTTTCATTACAACTAGGCAAGAATATAAAAATAGTAAGTTTTTTCTAAAATTTTTCACTAAGCTTTCAAAGAAATTTTCATCTTGGTTTATTTATACATATTTTAGTGGATTTTCCCTATTCCTGAAATGACTGCGAGACATGAAAACATTTCAGGTTTCATCCCACTATTGAGACCTGTGCATTGTCTCTTATTTCCTACTAATGTGTGGATGTGTGGTGCAAAATAAATGCAAAGTTGCAGAGAAATCAAATTTCCTGGTAACTGCACTTTGGTAGATTCAGAAATAAGTTGAATTTCTTCAAGCTTGCAGTATAGTATAGAAGTTTAGTATAGGAGAATACTTCAGTGCTCCTGAGATGAAAAAGTTTCTCTTATCTGGAAATGTAACCTTAAAACAAATCTGCTCAATAATTTTCTATATAAAAATCATTAAATGACCAAAGACATCCTGTGCTGACAAGCATTAGCAGCAAATATCAAACCTAAAAAGGGAAAGTGATTTCAGAAATGCAGCTCTCCAGGATGCTCTTTGATTCAATTTTATTGAACAGGCTTTATATCAACCTAGTATGACTTTATTTTCTGCATATATCAGCAGATTGATAAACATAGATATGTGATAAAGCTAGAATAAATTTTCTCCAGAAAAAGGCCTATGAACAAAACTTCTGTAATGTTTCACATGCTGATTTTCTTGTTTCTGTGTTCTTATTGTAGGGTCTTTCCATTTCAGAGACGTGTGCTGCAAGGCTTAAAATTAGCTAACTGACATATTTTTGAAAGAGAAAACATAATAAAGGTAAAATGTAATATTATTTATGATGACTTAGTGAAATTATTCTTCACTCAGATGCACTGTGTTTTGGATAGGAAGCAATAAAAAACATAGATATAATGCAATAATATGAACCCACTCTTACATCTATCTACTTAATTGCCAAACACTTGAAGTCCCTTGTTTAAATCTGCCATGTCTTACACATTTGAAATACCATGTCTATTTGTCCCACTATCTGCCTTCCAGGCTTGGGGTAGTCAAGTCTCTTTATACTCTTATTCATAAAACCCAAAATATTTATTTCCACTTTCAAATATATTTCCAGAATGGCTGCAACTCTTTTTCCCTATGGTAGCCTTGAAAATTCATGACCTTTTCCATAAAATTAAACAAGCTATTTCTACAGCATGGGACAGTTGGAAAGGTTTTCAAATGGGGGCCCCAAATTAATAAAAGTTGAGCTGTGCATTTTCTGTTGCCTACAAATATTTTAATAAGCAAAGATAAAGTTCAAGTCTTTGCCCACAAAGCATTAGCGGCGCCTTACAGAAAACTGGTGTTATGAGGTTATTCAGAGTTCAACATGGGGTTATTCTACTGTCATTAAAAAAAACACCAAACAAATAGTTTCTTTTTCCCCTTAGGAAAATTTGATGTGTGTCACATATATGAATATTGCAGTCGATATTTTAGATAATGCGAAAAGTATAGAATATTCAGGTAAATTGATTCAGATGTAGTTTTTGTCAGTTATACTTTGCAAGATAAAACATGCCTTTCTTCATGCTAGATGGCTTTATGGTTTGTAAAACATCACTTTTAACTGTGCTCTAGAAATGGAACTCTCTAGTGAGACACAAGTGATACAATACAAGTCTAATACTACTTTTTAAACTATAAGTCTACAGTCATAAATGAATTAAGGTAAATGAACAAGTAATATATTTGTATTTACATAAAATCTTGGCCTTGTTATTAAAAAAGGAATTTTTTTTTTCCCTAAAAGCAGCAACAGATGGAAAGGGCAAGTGATAATATGAGACATTGAAAGAAGTCACGCTGGAACTGACAAAGAACTACCTGGATTTTCAGTCCAAACAATTTGCATATTCAACTCTTTCCAG
Source organism: Pandion haliaetus (assembly GCA_013401275.1). Taxonomy (NCBI): domain Eukaryota; kingdom Metazoa; phylum Chordata; class Aves; order Accipitriformes; family Pandionidae; genus Pandion; species Pandion haliaetus. The sequence goes on from VYZV01013237.1 coordinate 3,693, forward strand.
TGGAAGTCAGGACCATCTAAGCCATACTGAGCAGAGTCCCAACTTACTTGGGTTTACGCTCTGTTCTGCAGTGGAGGGCCTGTACCACCTCTGGATTTTTCAGCTCTGTGCACACTCCAGGCTGATCTCAGTAACACAGCTAGCAAGTCAAATAATTTAAAATAAGAACTGTAACTGCTTATAAGCGGCCCAAAATAACAACCAATGCCATTAAGCAGTGACTCATACACTGCAATTATCTTACATTGAAATGGATCATTTAAGATATAGCTATAGCTCTTACTAAGTAATTTCTAAAAATCACCAATTAAAATGTCTATATTAGATTTCTTTGATTACAACTGGCAAATATTTCTCCTTTTACACTTCAGAATCACAATAGTATTTACTCTGATTACTTCAACTGTTTAATCTTCCCTCAGCACACATAAAAAGTTCACTAACTCAGCACAGCTGCTTTGTGCTTGTATCCTCAGTGCAGTTTTCTCCCACAACTCTTCTTCACACTGTCCTGCTCAATATGCATAAACCTTCCCATTTTGAAGTTTCAACATAAAGTCCATGGATTCAAGGACTGCACATGAGTGAATTCATATAGTAATCAGGCACCTTCACGAAGCCTTTTATCTGAGGCACATTCATCCTGACTAATATAGGCAGCTAATGTTAGCCACTAAAGGATACAACTTCTCTCACTTTTCAGAGAAGAGAGACAGATCATTACAAAGAACAAAGTAGACCTTGTGTGGGCTGAATCATCTGGTTAAATACCTCCCTTCCTTTCTCTCTGTCTCTTCACTGGGTAAAAAACTGGCTGAAGGGAGTTAAATCCAGTTGGAGGCCGGTCACAATTGGTGTTCCCCAGGGCTCAGTACTGGGGCCAGTTCTGTTAATATCTTTATCAGTGATCTGGACGAGGGAATCAAGTGCACCCTCAGTAAGTTTGCAGGAGTGTTGATCTGCTCGAGGGTAGGAAGGCTCTACAGAGAGATCTAGACAGGCTGGATCGTTGGGCCGAGGCCAACTGTATGAGGTTCAACAAGGCCAAGTGTTGGATCCTGCACTTGGGTCACAACAACCCCATGCAATGCTACAGGCTTGGGAAGAGTGGCTGGAAAGCTGCCTGGTGGAAAAGGACATGGGGGTGCTGAATATGAGCCAGCTGTGTTCCCAGGCAGCCAAGAAGGCCAACGGCATTCTGGCCTGTGTCAGAAACAGCATCCTGGCCAGCAGAAGCAGGGAAGCGATTGTCCCCTGTACTGGGCCCTGGTGAGGCCACACCTCGAGTAGTGTTGTTCAGTTTTGGCCCCTCACTGCAGGAAAGACATTGAGGTGCTGGAGCATGTCCAGAGAAGGGCAATGAAGCTGGTGAGGGGTCTGGAGCACAAGTCTTATGAGGAGCAGCTGAGGGAACTGTGGTTGTTTAGCCTGGAGAAAAGGAGGCTGAGGGGAGACCTTATTGCTCTCGGCAGCTACCTGACAGGAGGTTGTGGTGAGGTGGGTGCTGGTCTCTTCTGTCAGGTGGCTGGTGATAGAACAAGAGGAAATAGCCTCAAGTTGTGGCAGGGGAGGTTTAGATTGGATATTGGGAAAAATTTCTTTACTGAAAGAGTTGTCAGACATCGGAACAGGCTGCCCAGGGAAGTGGTTGAGTCACCATCCCTGGAGGTATTTAAAATACATGTAGATGTGGCACTTAAGGACATGGTTTAGTGGTGGACTTGGCAGTGTTAGATTTACAGTTGGACTCGATAATGTTAAAGGTCTTTTCCAACCTAAATGATTCTGTGATTCTATGATTCTAAGAACATACCCAGTTTGGGTAGGATGATGGTGGGCATTTGGGCTCCACAAACTTACTGAGTTTCAGAAGCTCATTAGTTTTCTCTGAAGCAGTATTTCACCACCCTTTTGGACTGACAGACTGCTGTCAGTGCTCAGAAGTTTTCATGGATCATACTTCAGTGTAACTAATGCACTTTTATGTTTCTGAAAACCATTATTCTAAAGGATGGGAAGAACTATTTTGAGAACTCCCTCAGTGCTTCCCATGTTCATCCAGCATCAGTAACTGTCAAGCAGTGAAAGGCTCCTCAGTGAAATCTAAGGATACTCTATAATCTTCACATCTATAGGCATTCTGGAAAAGGCTGAAGTGCATTTACATATATTCCCTATGCAACTTAACAGAAAATAAGTTGTTTCCTTTTCTGGAATATATTTGAAAATTATGTTACAATTATTACTTAAAGGAATAACAGTAAGAAAAACTTTCTGGAAATTGTATAGATTTTTTTTTATTGGCAATATTTTCTATCACATTCTATTGGTTTAGTGTCCATTAATTCTCTTTGTCTTTTTCTTTTAGGGGTTGGAGAGGTTGTGTGGTGGGTTTTTTTTTCCAATTAGTATGCTGCCCAAGACACAAGGGAAAAATCTAGTAGGAAAACTTATGATAGAAGAACCACTATGTATAGTTTTCCTCTATTCTTCATATACATGCTTTTTGCTTTCTACCCTTTAAAGTATTTGGGCAGTCCAGATAAAGGTTAGGCTTGATCAATGAAATCATAAAAACAGCTGCTACAAGCCAGCCAATACTAGTGAGTAGTAAATGAAAATTCCTATGACAAATAAAACCATACCCTATGGTTTTGAGTACTTTAGGCCTCCAAGAAAAAGCTCAATGAAATAAAGCAGAAGTATCCTGAAGAACCTGCATGTTTTCTCCACAGCTAGAGATTGCTTACATCACCCAAGTGTAAAATAAAGACTGAGTTGCCTGTTGGGATGCCAGAGAAATGCAGGCAATAAAATTCATTATGAACTGTAGCCAAGATAAATATTTTTTGGACTTTATTGTGTTCCATATTCTGCAACTGTATCTGCTTCTCCAGTACCTCTGATGAGGGGTTTGGCTTTGAAAATTTGAAATGGGAGAGGGAAAAGCCATCTGCATGTGCCTCCAGGGTTGTGTTGCGAAAAAAACAAGGAATAGCAATAGGCTATAGCTTTATCTCAAAATCCAGGATAGGAAGAAATCATGTCAATTGTACTTTTGTGAAGTCTTGCCTGTGAGACCCAGAACTTGGCTAAGGTCTGATTGTCTTTCTACCTCTTTCTAACTTTTATTTGAATGGGCAGGTGGTATGGTTAGGAAGTGTTCCACATACAGTTTGAAAAGCAGGCAGCAGCCAAAAATCACTTAAACACACTAAAGAAAAATTTGAAAGTGACTGGATCTAGAGCTGAATTCAATGTTTTTGAAATAATGTTTTTAAAACAATAGTCAGGTGTAGGATATGATAAAAACTCCATAGAACAGCTAAAAGCCTATATGAAAAGTTTTCACAGGATGAACAGAGTAGTTCCAAGGTGAGAAATGGAGACTTTCATTTCCAATGTCTTGTTCTCAAACCAGTGGTTTGGGAAAAGAAGTGATAATGTGTTTGAGGGCCCAGATCCTCAAGGGCAGATGGTCACTTTGCTCCCTGGAAATCAAAGGTAGTGAATGGTTGAATATCTTTGAGGAGTCGCAGGACCAAAATTTAAAACCATGGTATCACTTTGTTATAGTTATTTAGCTCTAGTTACTTGGGGAGAGCTACCACTGAATAAGAATAAGTAAAGCACATCTGCCAGCATCCTAGCACCTGAAAAATAGAAGAGAGGTTATTTTCTTAAGCATCTTCCATACCAATTACCTAATGGCAATACAAAGTTCTCCAGAGAGATTAAGAATTAGACTGGGGAAGAAACAGAGAACTTTATTCTAACATATCTTCCTCCTCCACAGATCATAGCCTAAAACCACTTAGCTCAAAAATCAGCATAAAACAGCTCTCAGGAAAGTTGCCTGATAAAATATTGGCTCTAAGCCCCTCCCCTCCATTAAGGTTTCTAGCCTCTCTATTGATGTAAATTCACATATGCCTGATTTTAATATCCCAAAATTCAGAAAATATACAAAGGAGACATAGTTTATTGATATGATAGGGAGCCCCTCATCTCTATGCACCTTGACCTGCTGAACTAAAGCTGACAGCCAGTCAGCTGCAAACATTCAGCTGCATTTCCCTGTAAAATACAGAAGCAATAAGTATTAGGTCCATCGACAGACCATACTAAGTTCGCTGTCATTTGGCCCATTTCCCACTGCAGACTCTAAACATTATTCGCTCTGGAGGCTTCCAGGATCAGTCTGATGTTTTTCTTTGTATCCCAGTATAGTGGAGGTTTCAGAAAAGATTATTTTAACACGATAATCTGAATAGTGATCTAATAGGGGACAACTGTGGCATCTGAGTCCCAGGGCTATTTGTTGTCAATTAGTATGAATCTTAAACATATTCCCTTCATTCTTTACTTGACCTGTCCTTAAATAAAGGACAACACTCTGCAGGGAGGGGAAAATGAGTCTATGGTAAGAACCAGTGAAATGAACCTAAACAAAAAGACTATGAGGAAACTTCAAGATTAATTAGTGAATGACTAAGGATAATGACTCTTTGTGATGTGAAGATAATTGATAATAAACCCAACATTTGATCATTTAAGGTGCCCTAAGGGAGATTACAGCGGAAATGCAAACTGTGAGACTTAAACCATACATTACAGTTATAACCATAACTGTATTTCTCTATAAGCCACTCTGGGTTTTTTGGGGGGGGTTGTTTTGGGTTTTTTTTAAAGAATTCTTATGCTTCCAGAAAGTCTTAAAAGCCATGTGTGGGAAGGTCACCTATGAGATGAGAAACTCAATATCCCATAGTGTGGGCTGGAGTTTGCATGCACCACTTGGGAGCCAAGGATGTGAGAAAACTAGGCAGCACCACTGCAGTGGCAGTGCTTGTGCCTGGACACCACAGAGCGGTATCTGAGACCATGGTTTGGTTTCCATGCTTAGAATATAAAATACTTCCTGTGACTATACAGGAACAGAGGAAAAAAATTACATCTTTGATATGCTAATGTAAGGTCCAAATATCTTATTGCTATGGCTTTGACAACAGCAAAAACAACAAAACAAATTGAGAAGTCTTATTATACTTAAAGAGTATTTGAAGTGACATGATAATGAAATGTCATATGAAGTCCATTAAGTATTGCATACCAGCAAATACATACATTCAGCCTGGAGAGTGTTTGATTCGAGGATTTGAAATATACTGTATTTAAAAAGAAGCAATGACATCACAATGTTGATTACACACATGAATCATCAATATATTGATGAATGGAAACAGAGGTGGCTCAGCTTGTTGTATTCTCTTAGAGAAGTCTGAAACATAGAAAAAGAAAATGAAGTTGAGGTCAGCCAGAGAATCAGAAAAGGCTTTAGGCATTAGTTTAATTTACTTATACTGTATTTATGATAAGACCAGTATATTCAGACATAATTTCTCTGTAATAAGATGCTCCAAAAGGTTGGTCCAAAAGCATATGAATTTATTCAACACTAGACAGATATTTTCTGGGGACAATTACCTGTTGGAGATAAAGGTTACAAAAAGTCATGGGAGAAATATTAAATTACAATGAATGCTGTTTATATTCATATGCTTTTAAAATTATTTGTAAATAAGTGAAAACTTCTTCATCTTTTGGATTTGAATGTTCTCACGTGCAATGTTAAAATAATTTAGTAAGAGAAACTTTGGTGGAGGCCCCCAAGAAATGTGTTTTATATAGAATTTTTTTAGAATCCAATATTATTAGGAATGATATATAGTTATCTTAATCTGATGAATAAACAAGTGCAGAAGTCCTGTACACAGTGTTTAATTATAGTGTTGCAGCACAAAGGAAAACAAAATCAAAACCAGAGAATGGAGCCAGTATGAAGCTGAATAAGGAAAATCAAACTTCCAGGCTGGCAGGACAATGAAGAAGAAAGAAGGGTGTCATCTTGGATAAAGTGAATGATCCACTCTCTTAAAAGAATGCTGATATAGCTACTCCTGACACAGATGTGTGTACAATTTCCTGGAATTTTAATTGCACATAATATAAAATGTTAGTACTCTGAACACTAAAACCTATAGCTTAATAATGAAGATTTTGTAAAAAATAAAAATGTGATCAAAAGTGTAATATTGAACACTTTTTTTGACAAAAATGCCCATTTTCACATACATTTTGAAAAAAATATTTATTGTGTATTCTACTTTTCACTCTCTTGTGGGAATCAATCAGAGCCACAGCCTAGAGATTTCTGGCATTTTAGAACCCTGGATATTTATTTAAGAAACTAGATCATTTGCAATTAGTAAAATAAGGACTTGACACAAGAGAGACGAAGCAGGGAATTGATGTGTTCTGAGAACTGGGGTTTGTCCCTCTTTCTTTGGTGGGCCTCTATGCACTCACCATGGTCAGAGTCCTGGAATCGCTCATTCTGGAAGGGACCTCGGGAGTTCTCTAACCCAGCCAGCAGGGTCAGCTTAGACAGATTTCACAGGGCTTTATCCATTCAGGTCTTGAAAACCTCCAAGGCTGGAGACTGTCTGTCTGGGCAAATTGTTACAAAGACTAAGAAAAAAGTCTTCCTAAGGAAAAAGTTCTTCTATCCAGTCTGAAATCTTTTTTTTTTTCAGCTTAGGCCCTTTGTCTGTTGCTATTTCACCATGCACCACTATGAAAATCATAGAATCGTACAATCGTTTAGGTTGGAAAAGACCTTTAAGATCAAGTCCAACAATCAACCCAACACCACCATGCCCACAAAACCATGTCCTGAATCCTGGTTACATCTTCTTGGTGACCTCCCTGTAGGATCTGGGGTGGCTGTGAAGTACCCCCAAAGCCATCTGTGTCCCAGCCTGAACAAGACCTCTTTCCTCAGCATTTCTGCATGGGGCAGCCATTCCAGACTCAAAGAACCCTGACGGCTGCTGCTGAACTCACTGAAATTTGTCAACGTCCTGCCTGTATTGGGGGTCCTTCACTACGCACAGACGTTATCTAATGAATGCTGAGTAAAAGGAGATAATAATTTTCCTCGATTTCCAGGCTCCTCCTGGTGTAGCCCTGGACACTGTTGACTCTGTGTCCAGGGCCCACTGCTGGCTCAGGTACAGCTTGATTTTCACCAGGACATCCAGCTTCTTTCTCCAGAGCTGCTCCACAGCCAGGCAGTGCCCTGTGCATAGCACTGCAGAGGTTTAGTCCTTTCAAAGGACTTTGCATTTGTCCTTGTTGAATTTGATAAGGTTCCTGTTTGTCCATTTCTCCCCTTTTGTCTAGGTCTGCCTGTGAGGCAGCCCTGTTCTCAAGCATATTTATTGGTGCCCCTACTGTGATGTCATCTGCAAACTTGATGAGAGTGTCATCTGTCGCCATTGGTAATGATGTTAAGAGGACAGGCCACAAGATAGACCTGTGCAGTACTGTGCTTGCCAGTGGCCTCCAGCCAGAGTACTAGCCATTAATCATGGCCCTCTGTGCCCAATCATCCAAACAATTGTTTTCCAGATTCATTATCCACTCATCCATACTGCAATATCTCAGCTTAGGTTCAAGAACATTATGGGAGACGATGTCAAATGCCTTGCTAAAGTTGAGATAAATGACACCTACTCCTCTCCCCTCATCCACAAATCCAGTCATTTTATTATAAAAGACAAAAAGGTTGGTCAGGCGTGATTTATCCCTGGAAAATCCTTATTGACTACTCCCAATAACCTCTGTCTCCTTCACATGTGAAGAAACTCATTCCAAGATTTTCAGGGTTTTCATGAAGGTTACTTCACATTTTTCCAGGGGTGGAGGTGAGGCTGACTGATGAGTAGATGCTGTAGATCATCTTTTTGGCCTTTCTCCCTTTTTCATTTCGCAGTGGTTTGCAGTACAGCGATTTTTCTTATGCTATTTGTTCCGAGTATTTTTGTTTTCCTCTGCAGTTTCCTTTTAAACTAAACCACTGTATTCAGAAATTAGAAAATCCAATAAAAGATCCGTGCACTATTTAGATGTTATTACAGAATGATTCCTTGTTTATCACTACTTCCATCCAGAAGAAAGTAGCTACCAGGTGACAAAGCTGTAAATACAATTTTTTTCTTTTCATTGACAGAACTCCTTCCTCTGAATTAGATGACTAACTGCAATTGGTGACTGTAAAGACCTGTTCATGTTTTTCCAAACTATCTTCGTGCAAACAAATGCCTGCTGAAAACATTTATGATTCTTTAAAGTACACATGATCTGATTATGCAAAAATTCTGACTTAATATGTAATGAACAGTTATTAAAAAAATAGAAACAAAGAAAGCCTGTCTTTAAGGCTTGTATTTTTGTTTCATGAAAAGAATGATCTCACTATAAACAATCTCCGTTAATTTCTTATAAAACTAGAAAAAGATACTAATAGGAGTTGTCACTTTACTGAAGGTTCTGAAAACCTTTTATTGTTGCACTACCAAGAAGGGATCCAAAGAATATACTTTTGAAATGATGTAAAATGTAATGAGTCAACTCCTTAAAGTAACATAAAGCTGTTCTCTTTTCTTCCAAGTGCACATAGCTATGGAAATCTGCCAAAGAATTGAATGCAGGGATTGGGATAAATAAAATTGAATTTACTAATCCTAAAACCTGTTCCTTTTTCATTTAGTTTTTCCTTTTCCAAGAAATATATAACTGTTTTCTTGCCTTTCACTTTGTATTTACTATTTTTTTTAATCACAGCCATGTGTTTTCTCCTCCTTAGATTTAATTCTTCTCTTTCTTCCTTCTGTCTTAGTCTCTCTTCTCACAAACAGGTTTCCATTTCTGTTTTTCTTGTCTTGTCCCCTTTCTCTTCCCTTTCATTTTTTTCTAAGCCCCTCCTACTTCCTTTTGCCAATGGTACCCCAAGCTCTATCCTCTTCTGTGGCTGTTTGCTTCTTCTGCTTTTATACTCATGTATCCATGTCAAATATTCAGGCAATGCCATACATAGCTATGACATGCACGGTAAGGAGGGAATGCCTAGGAAATGTGAGTGAAGTTGCTTCCCTATCCACAAAATTTCGGATAAACAGAAGATTGTTTTTAAAGAGGAAATACTAGAGAGTTCTATTTAAGCCTAATAGTTTAATGAAAAGCATGTTAAAATAAGCTGGCTAATTTGAAGCTTTGTAAAGCTTTGGAAGTTTAAAAACAATCCTGCCTATTTTTTCTAAAGTGCAGTGGCTAAAACTGGAACATCTCCTCATTCCCAAAGAGATTTATATGGAGCACATAATATATAAGTGAATGCATCCTCCACTTTTTTCATATATCAGTTTATAGCTAGAACATTTCCATTGTTTTCCGCCTTCCTAACATAAAGGATAGAAGTTTTCAAAAACTCCTTTTCTACTTTTTTTATAGAATGAAAATACTTTAAAATCCTCCCAACTAATTTCTTAAAATGGCAAATGCCTTGGAAATAATTATCGTGAACATGACTTCAATTAGAGAATATAGAATATAATATAGATAATACATACATATGAATAATACGTACATTATTATTGTCTATATAAAAATATAGAGAACAAAAGGGTAATTAATAGAAGTGGCTCAATGAGTCGAACAACTCAGGTAAAGTCATCTGACACTAAGATGGAATTTAAAAAGTATTTAGGGTCTGAATCTGTTCCCAAGAGCATCTGTAAGTGTCAGGTTATAGTGAAATTTGGTTTCATCATGTTTAGCTAAAATTAGATAAATCTTATTCTTTTAAAAAACTATACTTCATTATTTTAGTGATCAGGATATTTTTTATTTATATAGTGTACAGACCAGGAATAAATTATGCCAAGAGTTATGTCAGTTGTAAGAAGAATCAGCAGCTTAACTTGGATAAGTGGTAATGTTAAAATCTGTTTTCAGTCATATTCTAAAAAGACTTAAATGTCTCATCTTGTATCCCTTCACTCAGTAGAAGAGATGTAAATGGTGCAGGTGCACACAATTACACTACTTGTCCTTCTGCCAAACCACCATCTAAAACATGACTGAAGATTACAGACATAATTACAAAAATAACTGGGTTTTTTTTCCCTTCGTTAATATTCATTTTTCCAATGTAAGCACTTCAGCTATCACAAAGCATTTAAAAAAATGGAGGGGGGAGAGTTGCAAGCTTGGAGAATTATCAGAGGAAAATCATAAGGAGTGCGTCTGCCTAAAATGATGAAGAAAAATATTTGAAAAGGATTTGATCGAGGCTCAATATCCACATGGAAATCTTTGACAAGTGGTGTCCCTCAGGGGTCTGTACTGGGACCAGTACTGTTTAATATCTTCAGCAATGAGATAGACAGTGGAAACAAGTGCACCCTCAACAAGTTTGCAGGCAACACCGAGCTGAGTGGTGTGGTTGACACATCTGAGGGACAGGATGCCATCCAGAGGGACCTGGACAAGCTCGAGGAGTGGGCCCATGTGAACCTTGCGATGTTCAAAAAGACCAAGTGCAAGGTCCTGCACCTTGGTTGGGGCAACCCCCAGTATCAATACAGTCTGGGAGATGAAGGGATCAAGAGCAGCCCCGCCAAGAAGAACTTGGGCATATGGGTGGATGAAAAGTTGGACATGAGCCAGCAATATGTGTTTGTAGTCCACAAAGCCAACCGTATCCTGGGCTGCATCAGAAGCAGCATGGCCAGCAGGTTGAGAGAGGTGATTCTGCCCCTCAACTCTGCTCTCCTGAGACTCCAGCTGCACTACTGCATCCAGCTCCAGAGTCCTAAGCACAGGAAAGACATGGACCTCTTGGAGTGGGTCCAGAGGAGGGCCATGAAAATGATCAGAGGGCTGGAATACCTCCCCTATGAAGAAAGGTTGAGAGTGTTGGGGTTTTTCAGCCTGGAGAAGGCTCTGGGTAGACCTTATTGTGGCCATTCAATAATTAAAGGGGGCTTTTAAAAAAGATGGGGACAAATTTTTTTAGTAGGGGCTGTTGCAATAGAACAAGGGGTAATGGTTTTGAACTAAAAGAGCGTAGAGTCACACTAGACGTAGTGAAGAAACTTTTTGTAATGAGTGTGGTGAAACACTGGCAGAGGTTTCCCAGAGAGGTGGTAGATGCCCCATCCCTGGAAACTTTGAAGGTCAGGTTGGATGGGGCTCTGAGCAACCTGGTCTAGTTGAAGATGTCCTTGCTTATTTCAGGGTGTGTTGGACTAGATTACCTTTAAAGGTACCTTCCAACCCAAACCATTCTATGATTGTATAGTCATTAAAACTTCTTTTTCAGCAAATGTCTCATGACTAAAAATTAAAGAGACACTTCAGTTAACCCAGTTAATAGCCATAGTAGAATAGCAATATCCTGAGTGCTGAAGTAATTTGGGGCTCAACTTTGTTTTCAGGAAGATTATGACATCTCTACACTGAGTTTCTTTCACAGCCATATCAGATTGAAGTTTTCAAGCCAGAATGGTTTGATCTCTCAAAACCGTGCCTCCCTTTGCTTCATATATAGTCCATATACATATATCCTGACATCAATAAAATCATGGCATAGCATAAACCTTTGCATTTGGAAAGCACCAACAAAATCTCATAGAATTATGAAATTAAAATGCAAACTGTTATTCCACTTTCATTTTCTTACATGACTATATCATGCACACGAACAGTGTTAAATATACAACAATAACTGTGCATTACTTAAGTTGCTGGAACAAGATAATTCAGTGAAACTATGTCTTGTCAAGTGATTTTTCTGATTGTTTTGCTGCTTTTTTCCTCCATGTTATTTGAGTCATGTTATTGTCTCTTTGAAACATCTGGGGTTTTGTCTCACATCTTCTAAATTTATTTTTTCTCAAAAAGTTATTTTATATATGAACAAATTTAGGAATAATTTTGATTTGTGCATCATAATTAAAACTTTGGTGTTACTGTAATTCAGATTCATAAACAGAAGGTTCAATTTCTTTGATCTTAACACTTTACCTGTTTAGATTGTCAGCAGAATCCTGTAACTACATTAAATAGTCTCTGAAATGTCAGCTCCATTTTATGACACTTCTTAGCACTTAAAACCTCCCTCAAAAAAACCCAACCAAACAAAAACAAACCCAACAAAAAAACCTCCACTCTCCACTGCTATTAAAGAAACTGGTCTCAAACAGCATGACATATTGAATCCATATATATTTTTTTTTTTATATTAATTTATCACAGAATCATAGAATGGTTTGGGTTGAAAGGGACCTTTAA
>VYZV01013238.1:17705-58976 GCA_013401275.1 Pandion haliaetus
AAAAAAAGCTTAATTGCTATTAAGCCAGTATTAGCTTTCTGATGCATCTGCGAAAAATACTGGCAGGAGGTCTAAAAACCCTGGTGGAGAGTCAGAAGACAGCAACCCAGCAACACAAAGGATCAGCTAGCATGAAGGAACACGGGAAGCTGACAATTCCCACACCATTTTGATGACCACCTGGCCAGCAGAATCTGTCCAGAAATAAAGCCTTATTAGTCATACCTATCTTCTGTGAGAATTAATCAACAAATAACTGCTGTTTGTTAAGGTGTGCAGACAGATGACTAGGATCTGGCCTGAGGTTTAGCTAACCAAACAGACCATGAGAAACTCTGGAGATGACGCGAGAAACTCTGAACATAGTAACAGAGTGAGAAGCTGATAATAGTTACAGATAGCACTGTGAGTTACAGCTTGAATTCACAGGTGGTTAAGGGGGAGTTATATGACACCTTCATGTCTAACTTCACAGATAACTGGAGGGAAATAGTAGGGACTATTTTGGGAGTGGAAACTGGCAAGGCCAGCAGCCCCTAAGTAGCTATATCAATAATACTACATAAAGCCAAGGTGACCTAGATAATGGTAGAAGAAATATGTGTGTGAGTACAGATGTAGCAAAACTGCGACTAACGTGGAAAAAGCAACTAGGGCAAGTTGTTTCTTTGGGATATGAAGGGCAGACAAAGGGAGGGGGTCAAGGTGGATGGAGGAAGAACAAGCATGGGAAAAACTCAAACAAAGGTAGAATAAAAGGGGCCAGTTGTATGCAAGCAAGCTGCTGGTCGGAATTTATCTGACCGAGCCCTGCACCCCATAACTGCAGGTTATCCAGGCTTTTTATTAAATCTTCTACCAAATTTCTGCATGATCCTGGGGAGAGAGTGAGGGCAAAGGGGGAGAGAGAGCACTGCAAGTCATAGGAGTTGTGTACACGCATGTTTTTGTCAGCAAACTTCAATCTTGATCAGTTGGAAAAGAAAACAATTGGGCTATCTGTGTTCATATTTATGGGAATGCTGCTTGTGTGTATATGGGTGACAAGCAGCGAAGACACAGCTCTGTGTTGTCTGTGTGGCTGATGTTAGCGTTGTGTGTGTACCTGCATCTTTGCAATATGTACTCAGCTTGGATTTTAGCTGGACTTGCAAAAAGGAATGGCAGCAGCCACGGCTGTCAGTCTGAGATGGGAGACACCTCCTGGGTCTTAGACCACACCAGATTTGGCTCTAGTAGATGAAAAAAAAGAAATCCCCTTCATCCCAGGATTCAGCTGCTCCTTAGCATTGTCTATCCTCATGTTTTGTATATCCTGCTAGCAGGGTCTCAGTGCACACCAAAATATGTCCAAGTAAAAATGATCCTGTAGAAGTCACATAAAGAAGAGCCACCTCATGTCACTTTCCTCCAAAATCAAGATGAACTTCAGGGAACGAAAAATTAATTTTGAATTTGGAGTTTTGTGAGGCTAGAGTCAGTGGTAATAAACCTGAAATTAAGCCTTCAAACTGTCTTCCCGAGGCTGACAGAGACTTGAAGAAATATTGCCAGTTCTGATATTGATGGGGTAGGAAACACCTTACTGCAGGGGAACAGATCATTCAAAGTCAATTAGCAAAGCCAATATTTAAACTGATGACACTTCTTCCCTAACTGAAATTAGGATGAACAGTTGTTTTTGTTGAGGTTTAAATTAGAGGTTTGCATTGGTCCAACTCCAACCAGGACTGAACACAGATGACTCAATTGAGAGAAGGGGTTAAAGAAGTCCTGGTAGGAAAAGCATTACTTAGTGATTGGGTGATTGCTGTGCATACCAAAGAACTAAGTTGGTAGATAAGGCTTAACATCTTGCTAACTACTGTGCAAATTAAGCGAAACAGAGAGTTTTGCAATTCTTTAAGAAAGAAAATTCCTGATAAGGACCAGGGAGTCGCTTTAAGAACCAGCTAAAACCGACCTTGCAGTTTGGATAAAAGCCAAGGGACAACTGAGTCTACGCGAGAACAAAAGGTTACTAACGGTGACGAAGAGGAGTCCTCTATCTTCATCCCCACGACCCCCGACGACCACCACAAGGAGGCACTGCGCAAGCGCAGTCAGGAGGAGTTCATGGAAATGACTCCCTGGAACTAATTGCAATACGAAGCAGGGATAGGTCATGCATATATCCAGGCGTACTGGGAAATCTCATGCATATGTAACACTTGGCTGTATAAATTTGAAGCAAGTTGCCACACTGCGCGCGCACGACTTTGGTGGGACTACCCCCCATGCCGCCCGGCGCCGAATAAACATACCTACTTTACAATCTTATAGATTGTGGAGTCTGTTTTCCGCACGTCACAATTCTGTTAAGATTTCCATGACGGATAACACATAACAGTCGATAAGATGACTCATTCCTCCACAACCAGTAATAGACTTCAACAAGCAACCCTCGGAAGTGAACAGAAAGCCTACTGATATTCATTAATGGATGCTCATTTTGCTCCTGTTGGGTGTTAGGGCTTTGGGGTTTAGGGGTTCTTAAGCACACCACTAGAAGCAAGGGGAGTTTTTTTCATTTGGATAAGCAGACTCTCGGGAATCAACAAGGGAAAACCCCCTAAACATCAGCTCATCCTGGGCTACTTACTTTAGGAAAATCCTGGTTATTCTACTTGATAGGGAAAGGGGTCATGTTTGGATCCTATCTCATAGGAAAGGGCATTTGAGTGTTGGTATGGATATAGGAATTGCTGTAAGGGAAATTTTGCAAACCTCTATCACATAGTTCTTGGCACCAGATAAATACCTTTGATCAGACTGAAATCTCAAGAGCACAATTAATTACTGATGAAGCTTTTATCCAAAAATAGAGTTACTTATTGAGCTAGTGCTTAACTTTCATCTTTAATTTCAAATTGAGTCATTATTCAAATGAAAAATAACTTTTTCAAAACATTTAGAAAATGGATTGAAAATATATCTGTAACAGCCTCATATAATAAAATCTACAGTTTTGCTTGATATTTTAATGAAATAAATTATGCCATGGGTTCCAGTTTCCTAACAAGCTCACCATCATGAATAACCATTCTTGAATACTTGCCATAATAGCTGGATGCAGTGAAGACAAATACCAACAGGAATAATTGTTGATCATGTGCTGGCTGGGTGACCCACTCTCAAATTTCTTATTTTCATTTATATTCTACAAAGGCTTCCAAAAGTAATTATGACATTTGGGTTTCTTATGGTCCAGGGTGGGCCATGATTTTCTAAAACATGTCCCTATGGGTTTGATTTCTCAAACACTGTATCTCAGTGCTATCAGGCCCTGGTTAAACCAAAGGGAAAAGCTGTGTAGCTTTTGAAAAATCAGTCACGTATTTAGGTATATGAGGAGGAGTTTTTTGCTAAAGACATTGCTAAAGAGAGCAATACCTCACTGGATTTTGGTGAGACTTTTCACTCCTTAAATGCTGGAAAGTTTCTCAAAATCTTCCTCAAAAGAAGATCTGGTATTTCTGAAAATTCTGCCCCCAACATCTGGCATGAAACCTGTGACAGACTTTTGGAGACAAAGAGCTGTTCAGTCAGCCATAATATGCTTTGTACTACAATCAACTACACCCAGTGGAATGAGCTTCCTATGTAGGTGTGTTTTCAACCACCACTAATGACAGTGAATTGATTTGAATGTTCAAGTTGGCCACAGATTGCTTTGGGACTTCTGTAGGAAACCATAGACAAACAGAGGTTCAGAGCAAGCTCTACAACACAAAGCCGTATAGCCATGTCAAATACGGTGAAGAGCACAGGCTGATTTGCTCCGAGTGCAATGCTAACTAGCCAGAGAAAAGCACTGCACTACCATGACTTTACTGTTTCTGGAAACTATGCTAGATATTGGCATAGAACCACCTCACCATGGAAACATGCCAGCTTATTTGGCAACAGCTCAGGCAAGCCTGTATGGTATCTCAGTGACCCATCTAAATATACCTAATTCATCACATCTAAGTGGGAGGAAGGGTTTCTTACCAAGTACCCATGTACAACAATGTGTAGTATAAATGAGTTAATGCTACTTGTGAAATACACATGAACAAAGGATGGAAGAACTATGCAGATTTTCACACTAAGCTTTAAAATATCACCTTATACTTTGCAATTGCTGGTGTATGGCTTTTAACCAACCAACCAGCTACCTATTTCAATTTTTAAAAAACTGGTCAACACAAAATCAGGATCTGAAGAGCACTGAAATAAACAAAAGTATTCAGAAGATAGGTCATCCACACCAGTAGGAATTTACTTCACATTCCAAGTAGTTTTCTTCCTATAAAATTATTTCTTATTATTAATAATGTGGCAGCTTCTGCAAGCCTGATCACAAAGCAGGATTCAGTGGTGTTAGGCATCAAACAGAATAAACGACTGTTACTGCCCCAAATATATTGTCAATTAACTAAAGACAGTATTTGTAAAAGTGAAGACCAGAGCATACAAGGATTTTAAGTCTCACTTAATAGTGAAGAAGAAATATTTGGAAGATAAAGCAAATCTGATGGTGCCATGTAGTGTCGTATAAATGTATGGCTTGTCTAAATGTGCCCCAGCATTTTATGGCCTGATACAGCAAGACTTTTTATTCATATCAGATTGAAGTTCAATGGTTTTCTCTTTCACTTTATCTTCATGTTCCTTTAAAATCCTGGGGGAAAAAAACAATACTTTTGAGAGAAAGTCAATAATACCCATAAGAGATCAAAACAAAAAACATTTCCCCCAAGCCTTTAAAATTGTCCAGCGATTAACAGAAAATGACAGACTCTTGTGAACTAACAAATAAACAAAAAAAGTACAATTATGGTGGCTCCATCACAAAACTACCTTTGTTCATTTAGTTAGAAAAATGTAGTTGGTGCTGATTGTTAGCATTTATTGTATATTACAGAGACTCAAAACAGTGACTTATATTTGTTATTTTTGAAGCTGGAGCAAAACAAAACCACATCTGGCTACCTAGACATTTATCAATTACCTGACACATTCACAAAATTTCACTAACTTCAGCAACAATATTAAAGAACTGCCAATTCATTACCAGTGTTTTCACCTCTCTTAGTTCAGAAGGGACAGATTTACCTGTATTTTTACCCCTAGCCTTTATATAACTGCAAAAATCCACCTCTACCCCACCCTCTCTGTCTCCCAACCCCCAGCCAGACAGCAGAATTTGAGCTGTAATGAGCAGAAGGCAGAAAGAAGCACATCCAACATTCTGCTGCAAGGACTCAGCAGTATCCATTTCCAAGCATAATTCTTCAAACCCCCAAGAACTTCCTGCAAGAACTATCACAACATCCCAGGACATCATCTTTCCTAGCAACAACTCAGGTGTTTCTGGGTCTATACAGAGCTGTGCTAGCTTACATAGGACTCTTTATGAACCTGATTAACTGCTCAGTTGGAGCAACAGGGTCAGGCTACAGACTAGTTTAAACGGAATAAATATTCCACCACCATAAGCTCCTATCAAACTAATTTAACAAACAGAATTCACTGTCATCAGCGACAGGGAAGTCAGGCATACATAGAACTCATAGATTGTGTTTTCTTCTTACCTAGCTAAGTGAAGCACAGACTTTTTGGTATTGTACCCAGAATATGCACTGCATTCATAGAAAATTAAATTGTAATCCTAGAATCAAACAGAAAGACCATTTCAATTAATTTTGCACAATATCTCACTCCAGATTTAAAAAAGCAACACACATATACTGAAATATGCAGATAAAGAAACAGAAATAGATCATCTTTGGAAAAATTAGGATTTAATTCTAGAGCTAACAGTAAAGAGTAACAACAGAAAAGAAGTCCAAGTGTGCCTCCCAAACAACAACTATACGCATTTTTAGCAGGTATTTGTTCCAGACAGTAGCTTTTGCTGTAAGAGCTTGATCTCACAAAGGCTCGAAGGCAAACATGCCTTACAAGGTTCTGAAGTCTTGTGAACTTTCCTTGTGATTATAAGGCAATTAGTACATCACTGAGTGCTGACAAAGCAGGTGCAAATAATTCCAGTGACTTTTTTTTTTAATCTTGGAAAGCTTCAGAAGCAGTGTTTCTGTATTCAACAGTTTGAGACTAATGTTTTCCAGCAAATGACCAGTTTAAAACCTCAGCAAAAAAAAACCCAAATAATTGTTTCTGCACCTTCTTTCACAGTCAGCCTGCACCTTTGGTTTTGTAGCCCCTGGGAGCTATGCAATTAAGAACAACGGATAAATGATCAGGCCCTGGAGACATTCTCAACACTTCAGCTGAAGCTTTATCACAACAAATGTAAATGCAAGAGATCATCTGCACAAAAGCCTGACCTGGCAGCTGTGATGGCAAAAGGAGTTTGAGAGGGAATGACAGATTATCCTCTCCAAAATAGACATTTGTCTACTTTCACAAGGCATTACATTGAACCTCACCTACATTGCCTCTATGGTATTACTACACACCCCTTTACCCATCCAGATTTCAACTTTCTATTATACTTTCCAGTTTTCTCTGTGTCGTCTTGCTATTTATGACAGTAGCTTAAAATTCAAATAAATAAGTCAGTATCTTAGGAAACGACAATCACATGTCTGCATATTTTCATTTGCTTGCTGTTAACTGTGGTTACTGCATTTATACTTATTTAACCACCCTTCGTAAGACACAATACAGTTTTCAAAAGTTCCCATTAAAATGACTAGGTATTTCAGTTTTGGTATGTTTTTTCTTAAGTATACCATGCTTCCAAAATTGCACAGCTTTTTGAAATTTTTATCATCTTCATGAAATTTCAAAGACAAAAAGTGGCAAAAAGAAGTTTCATAAATATAGTAGTTCATTTTAGCAGTTCTAAAAAAATGCTTCAATGTTATCAAATGTCAGTCTTGAATATGTTGTCAATCGTTATATGGTTTGTTCTAATGAACATCAGGATTGAACCACTTCTAGTAATTTCTGGGTGGCCAGATAAGCACAGATGAGCAGAGAGGGGAAGAAATCAGGCAATGTTAGTGTTGGATGGATATTTTATTGATTTTTTTTTTTAAACAGTGTTCTGTATGATAATTACCCTATAATGTAACCCTATGATTCTCTTGCTTTCCTTAGATAAGTTTTAAGATAAAATTTGACCAGCTCAAATTTCTTGCTGGCTGCGCAAACAGAATTTTGAAATAAAAGTTACACTCCATTTTTCTGCTCAGTTGATCAGAACTCTAATAGAAAACCTACTCTGGTCAGTATCTAGCTACTTTATGTCAGTCAAGCAAAGAGTGATACTATTCCTACATCTCCCCCACATACAACAGAATTTCACTAGAGGAGAACTCTCAGTGATGACATCATTTATACTGGCATGAATCTGTATGGATTTTTCAACAAATTCCATAGTGTTATGGGTTTGTGTGGCATGGTTTTCCTTGGTGGCAGGGGAAGGGGACTGCAGAGGCGGCCCCTTTAAGAAGCTGCTGGAAAATTCCCCGGCGCCAATATGTCGGACCCGCCTCTGGGAGGGGAGTGACGGTGGTAGCGCCTCTGGGAGAACATATTTAAGAAGGGGAACCAGCAGTGTGGGGGTTGGGAAACCTGACAGGAACATCTCTGCGGATACTGGAGTCAGTGAAGAAGGAGGGGGAGGAGGGGCGCCTGAGGAGGCTGATGGCTCTGCAGCCCGTGGTGAGAAGGCAGGCTGTCCCTCTGCAGCCCATGGAGGTGAACGGTGGAGCGGAGGCTCCCGAAGATGGCCGTAACTCCATGGTAAAAACCACGCTGAAGCAGTGTGAGACTGGAGAGCAGCCCACGGGAAGAACCCGCGCCAGGGAAGTTCGGGAAGAACTGAAGCCTGCGGAAAGGACCCATGCCAGGGAAGTTTGTGAGGAACTGCAGCCCGTGGAAAGGAACCACGTTGGAGAAGTTGGTGAAGGACTGTCTCCCGTGGGAGGGACCCCACGGTGGAGCAGGGGACGAGTGAGGAATCTTCCCCCTGAGGAAAGGAGCGGCAGAGACGATGTGTGGCGAGCTGACTCAACCCCCATCCCCTGTTCCCCTGCGCCGCCGGGGGGAGGAGGTAGAAAGCACCGGGAATGGAGCTGAGCCGGGAAGGCAGGAGGGGTGGGGGGAGGTGTTCTGATGTTTGGCTTCCCTTCCTAATACCCTTGTGGGTTTGATTTGATTTGATTTGTAGTAAATGAAATTGATTTTGTTTCTTCCCCAAGTTGAGCCTGTCTTTTGCCCATGACCATAAGTGGGGAGTGATCCCTCCCAGTCCTTGTCTCGACCCACAAGCCTGCCTTTGGATTTTCTCCTCATCCCAAAATGGCCAGGTGGGGGGGGTGAGTGAGCGGCTTCGTGGTGCTTTGTTACCGGCTGAGCTGAAACCACAACACATAGGTAGGGCAAATTCTTATTGGTGTACGATAACAGTTTAAACTCTATTGATATTAATTGCTTATTTCTGTCAGTCTGACAAATGGGTCCTTCTCTGGAGGTGGAGTCAGCCTGGAAATGCAAACTGTCATTCCTTTGAATCAAGGAGGAAGCTTTGATAGCACACACAACGAGAACAAAATAGCAGAAGGCAGGACACATATAATAAATAAGCCAGGAAATGCCACTTATCTCCATCCAGGAATTAGCTATTGAACCTGGGAAACCACTGGCAATAAAGAAATTACTTCATTGCAAAAACTTACATACAAATCAGCAGACACCTAAAGAACAGGGAGGAAAATGAATGATTACCAGAGGGAACCGGGCAATTTCTGTCCTCTAAAGTGGTATCACTCTGAGAAAAACGCCTCCCTCATTAGCAGTATTTGAATAACAATTGCACTAACAGGTTGATAAAGAAGACACTGTATGAACACAGTAACAGTCCTCATCCCATGAAGCATACATAGTCTGCAAAGTCAAGGCAGACAAATGCATTATTATCTTATTTTATAGTTGAAGAACAGAGATAGAGAAAGATTTATTGACCCATTTAAGATCATTCAGGGAGTCTGTGCAGGGCCCAAATAAAATCATGCTGCCTGAATGTCTGAGCAGCACCTATATCATAAGCCATTTTATTTAAATAACTGGCAGTGGTTACACTAATCCACTCAAATAGAACATTGGCTGTTCCTGGATGTGCTTACAATATGATCTGAATACCCTCTGTATTAGAGTTACAATACAAAAAAAATCAGTTTTGTACTTACAAGTTAAAATTGTAACTATAGGTAATTGTGTTAGGTACAATGAATCACCAGGTATCATCATAGAAACTTCATATATTTTCTACTGAATTTTGCATTTAAGAACTAACATTATGATTGAAACAATAGACAAAAGTGTAGCCAGGGGACTAGCTAATAGAGGTAATTACAAAAGTGTAGTTAAGTGATTAATTAGTATTTACTCCTAAATTTTGCAGTTCTTTGCTCTTATGACTAGATGTTCCTGTATGCTAGATGAGAACAATGTTGAAATTGACCACATGTGATTGAAATTGCGTTAAGCTTCAAGATCAAAGAACAAGGACAAGAACAAGGACTTCAAGGACAGCCAACAGAATCTCAAATGGGTCGGTGGTCGTAAAAGCAGCCCTTTGACTCAAATGAATTCTTCATTGCACATGATCGGATGTAGGCAGTACTATGATAATCACTTATAATAATTTTTATGCATACATATACTAATCTGATTAATATGTAATTAGTTACTCCATATAATCTATTTGTGCTGAAGCTGTGGCATGCACGCTAGGTGGAATTATCCCCTGTACATCCAGCACTGCAATAAATGAGGCACCTGCTTCTTAACGTCACATTGGTGTTTAGGAGTTTTATTCAGTATTTTGGTAACATTGTTGTGCTCGTATGAACTCTTGAGCAGCAGATCAAGCTAAGCCAAACAGAAATTTGTTAAATGGAGTTTTCCTTCTGGATCCTCTGCTAAAAAAGGCAGAGGGACTTGCCTTTTTTTAATTTTTTCTTTCTCTCTCTTTTTCTTTATACTCCCAGTAGCTCTACCAAGAGAGTTTTAGGTGTTTTCCATCAGGTGATTCTTGTACTGCATGTGAACATTTTGGTTTGTGCCTGCTGTTTCTCCCTGCAAAGCCAATACTGCAAAATTCTCCTTGCCATCATGCTGTTTACTCTTTAATTAATCCAACTACAGATCAGCTTCATCACAGCCTTGTTGTTCCTTGTGATGCCTTCCAGAATCCTTATCCTCATTCTATTCCCCCTTTCCTGGGGTATCACACACATACTGCAATTACCAGTCTTCTCAAATGACAAGGAGTTGAAAGGGCTCTCTTCAGGCTGCCATTCTTCCTTTTAATAATGAACTGTGCTGCCTGCCTTGCAAAGAAGTTCTGACACGTGCATTATAATAGAAGCCTTTGGATTTCAGATGGAATTTGTAGTACACTAACTTGGAAGATGTGAGACTGAAGCAAAGCAAGAGTTAATCCAGCTGGGCTGGAATGCCCTCTGAAAGTACACATTCCTCTCTGACTACAGAATAAACTTAAGTAAAAACGAGACCTTGAAACAGTTTATAAAAACTGTTGGACTTGAGGGTCAATAGGCTAATCTGGTTCTTTGCCTGCATGAGAACAGGTTCAGAGTTGTTTTCACCAAATATGGCTATACATATTTGTATCAGCTCAGCATCTAGTCCTGTGTATTTTGGATCAGTTCTGAGTAATTAATGGGATTATTCATAAAATAAGTAACTTAATTGCATTCACTAATAGAGACAGTGTTATGTGGTTTCATAGGAATTACATAGCTATATACAAGAATTTATATTTCATTAAAATTCATGGTTATTATTAGCTCAGCAAGCAAATTGTTATAATTTAATTATATCTACGCTGCTTTTCAACTAATCCATTGTCATTAATCATTGCTTCCCTTAGTTACCTCAGGCAGCACAGTCAAACATTCAAATGAGTCATTCAGATCCATTCATTTGATTCTAACCATCTTTAATTTTACAACTTTCTTTGTTTTACTTATGCAAAACATTTTATTTTCTTGCATGACATGTTAGAATTAATGGCCTGGTGGGCTGTGTGTTCTATATATTAGAATGATTCATCTTTGTTTTACTAGTAAAATTTTTTAAGAGCACTAAATGACACATAAGACATACTCTGTCCATTTAGCATTTATGCGTCATTTGTTTTTTCACAAAAGGATTCAGTGTTACATCCTGGAGACCGTTCTAGCCTCCAGGGTCTCAAAACTATCTGCATTTCCATGCATACAAGAAAATAAAGCAGATTTCCTAAAGGGAGAACCTTTGAGGGACGAAGTTCAAGTCTGATATTGCTCCCCTATAAAAAACAAAATAATGGACACAAAACTGAATGTGGAGGTATGCTTGTATGAGTAATCAAAATAAGATAAAAAGAGATCTGGCCCTAATTCTTTCAGTTATAGAGAGGTGCCTAGCAGCAATCTTTCCTATAAACCAAAAACAATTCAGCTGCATTTCAAATTTTGAAAATATCCTTTTGGTTACCAGCAAGCAGAGCTGTAAATCTATTTTCAATGGAGAAACAAATACATACATGAAATCCAGCATATTGTTTAATTTAGGTAAATTCCTACTCACTCAGTTAATTTCTCAGGAATATTGAGATGACTTATTTCTAAATAAATGAATATTCTGGAGGCATTGGTGTTCAAACTGTATGCATTGTATAGAGAGATTCAGAAGAAAAATTGATGGGCATGGTACACAGGAATATAAACAAGTATCTGCTATTTGCAGTCCCTTAATGCTTAAATTATAGCCCATGGATCACCAGTGCTCTGGTAGATACAGACTGTTAACTATACTTATTTTATCTCCCTGATGGAAAGTTACTAAAAGTAAACATGTTTTCTCCTCCTACCATAGGAGTAACAGATGGTCTGTGGTTTTACAGGAGGTAGGAGGGAGAAAAGGTCCCCAAATTATCTCTGTTAAGAATCCATCCACAGAAAAATGAGAGAAAAAAGAAAGAGAGAAAGAGAAGGGAGGAAAAAAATAAAGAGAAAGAGAGAACAAAGTAAAAAAGGAGGAGGGAGAGACAGGAGAGACAATGAGAGTGAATTCTTAAATATTTTTTGCACTACTCACTTTTTTTGTTTTTCATCTAGACAGTTTGATAACTACTATAATTATCAGCACTTACATCACTGAGAGCTGAATTGATGAGTGTGATGGCATTCCTAATCCTTAAAAATGTTTGTCTGATTAAAATTAATCTGTGTTTCTATGAATTTAGACACATTCAGACTCCCATTTTAAAATGTTGACCTTCCAAGTTTTTTTAAGGGGTTCCCCTCTAAGTATAATACCTTCGCAAGATGCTCTCCCATTCCCATAGGGACCTCACGTTCCTTTTCATTATCAGTTTTATTACCCAACAAAAGCACAGGTACATTCTCCCCAGTTGTCTCCTGCAGAACAAAGAATAAATATCAACTGAGGCATTGTATTAAAAAAATCAGGGATGAAGAGGACAAAACCTAAAAAATGTCACACTGCAACAAGACATTTAAGACATCACATGAGCGACGTATGTGCTGCTTTACTTACACACGTCAGGAATTAAAGTTGGCTAAAAGGCATGAAAAAAGACAGAATGCTAGAGATTGCACTAACTTGGCATTTTTTAGTAATAGCACAGAAGCTCATCAGACTCTGTATTAAAATGGGAGAGAGAAAACTACCATGCTACACAGGCTTAGACATTACGTGTTTATAGCCACTGCTCTTCTAATTATATGGACAGAAAAATAATGACAACTTCTAGGTACAATTATGTCAAATAATTACTGAAATAATAGGCCCCTCAAAATACATAGAATAGGGATGAATCAAAACTCATTCTGAAAATGGTTAGAATTATCACAATGAGTACATTCATAAAGTGAGCCGAATGCTGCAGCAGTAAATGGACTTGGCTGCAAGTCTTCAACTTAGCAATAGTTTGTAGCAATCAAAATTAGTCAGTAAAGATGAGTGAATATTACGCCTTGGGAAAAGATTTTGACCACAATATTCAATTTTTCTGGATCAAAAACTAGAATTCTCCTCTAGCTTTTACCATATGCATTATAACAATCACTGACTTGTTAAGATCATATACTTAATAGGCGGCCTGTTCTTACAGAACACATGCTACAGTAGAGCTACTCAGATAAGGAATAACTATACCTGTTTGGAAACATTTGAATGAATGAGTCCTAATTTCAACTTGCGAAGCCACCTATTTGCCATTACAGAAAACAGTGTATTATACTAGAACACATGCCCAATAAAATCAGACTAAATGATCTTTGCATACCAATTTGTCCCCTACTTTTTCAGTAGCAATACTCTGCAATAGTGAGCAAATAGGAAGTCACACTTTGTTCTCTCTAGCGACTCAGTCCTTTATGGCAGCAGCCTCCATTTTATTATTTTTTCTTTTGGCCACAAACAAATTCAGCTGCTTGCACTCTCAATATGTTGTCTATTGGCTACAGAGATATACCAAGAGAAAAAAAGAGAATTTTTAATTAACTGAAGCCACTCAGTGGCATGAGCTATGCTTTTGTTTTTATGTGGTTGAAAGGATGATCCCCAGGAAACTGAACTGTCTACCACAAGACAGTTTTATGGCACTAATGTAGATATTATAGCTTTAAATTTATGACTTATGTTCACAACACAGTCAATTTCCCACGAGCTACATACTTGGTTGTCAAACTGCTAGTAATGGTCAGTGATCATCAGACCATCATCACTGATCTAAAGCACCTCCCAGTGCTATAGGTGATCCAATGGGAGGTATCAGCTGAATAACCTGCATGAGAAAACAGAGGACTCCATGCTGGGCTTTCCCCACTATTCATTTTAAGTCCTTAAAACCCTGGAACTGTGATTATTTTCATAGACACAGAGATTCTAAAAACAGCTTTATTGGTAACTGTGCAGACCAAAATCACTAACAAAAATGTAATTGTGACAAAACAAGAAATGTGCTGCTCTCTGTGCTTTGCCCTGCTAACACTCCCTGTCCAGAAGGAGGTAGAGAATAATGACATCAGAGTTTAGATTTAAAGTTACATCATGTTACCTCGATGCTTATCAGCCACTGCTTGACAGCTGTGAATGTGTCTTTTGCTGTTATATCGTACATCACAATGACACCATCAGCTTTTCTGAAAAACTGCTTGGTAATGCTTCGGTACCTACAAGTAAGAACCTGTTTATAGCTCTCTTCAACAGAAGTAGCAATCTGACAACATAAGTAAAATTTTATAGTAATTTTCTCCCCGCACCCAAAGGAAGATGTTTCTTCTAATCATCTAGTCTTAGTAAAGATTAAACGCCTGTTAATCTGGTTTACATACGTATTCTAAAATTCCATAAACTAGACAAGGGAGAAGCTGTAATACTGATCTTCACTGCAGATCCTGTTTGAAAGGTGAAGCTTATTATGAATTATAGTAAGCAATCTCGTTCTTCCTGCATCATCACACCCCTTTTCACATTCAGCAGAAGATTCACGGGGGATACTACTACCACAAATTACTGCAACAGCAAATAAATTCTTTGCAAAAAAATATTTTTTGAAAGAAAGGGTTTGGAAAAGTTCCCTCTGCCTTCTTTTAATTGATTCTGGGTTAGTCCGGATAATCAGCTGCATATTTCACCTTCTCCCATCCTCTTTAATTTTACGCTTGGAGCAGAAATTTCCCCATCACAAAATGTTCTGCCTAAAGCTAGCTAGATTTCTGTTTGGGGCTTTTTTTGCAAGCTTCCTGTAGAAAATATAGATCATCATTATAACCCTTGCTTTTAGTAATAGAAAACTAAACAATAGGTGAGGAGATGGGGAAGGAAATTACCACTGAAAACTTGGAGTTCTTCAACTACAACGGGATTGTTTTGGTGAAAAAAAAAAAAAAACCACCTTTTTTTTTTAACTATCAAGGCATTTTCTGCTATAGAAATAATTCTAGGTACATTTTAAAATCAGCCTTTCTCCTAAAGAAATTGTGTGGTACTAAACTTTTAGAGCTTTAGTAAGAATCTTTTAGAGATTGGCAGTTTTTCAATGGACACTTAGCACCAAAGCAGCATATTATTGCTGTTAGGGAAGGATCTAAACTGTGAATTCACTAGCTCTATTAGAAATACCCCCATGTTTGTTCCTCTCCCGAGAAGCAGGATTAGGTCCATGTTTACTAATCTTCAAACAGATGATCCAAGGAAGCAAAACCTTAGAATGTGTACTGGTTTTGGCTGGGATAGAGTTACATTTCATCATACTAGCTTGTATGGGGCTATGTTTTGGATTTGTGATGAAAACAGTGCCAGTAACACAACATTTTAGTTACTGCTCAATGGTATTTACACAGCATCAAGGCTTTTTCTGCTTCTCAGACTGCCACGCCAATGAGTAGGCTGGGGTGCGCAGGAAGTTGAGAGGGCAACACACCTGGGACAGCTGACCCCAATCAACCAAATGGATATTCCATACCATATGATGTTGTGCTCAGCAATAATATGGCAGGAGGGAGAGAGGTTGAATGAGGCTGCAGTTGCTCAGGGACTGGCTAGGCATAAATTGGTTGGTGGTGAGCAACTGGGTGTATTTGCATGACTTCTTTTTCTTCATTTTGTTTCTTTTCCTGATTATTGTTTTTTTTGTTGGTGGTGGGTTTGGCGGGTTTTTTTTAAATTATTAAACTGTCTTTATTTCAACCAATGAGTCTTCTCATTTCACCCTTCTGATTCTCTCCCCCATCCCACTGGATTTGGGGGTGAGTGAGCAACTGTGTGGTGCTTAGTTGACTACCCGGGTTAAACCACAACAGAACGTTTCTCACCGTTCCTGGCCAGCAGTGTCCCAGAGTTGCAGGGCTACCTGGGTATTATCTACTGTGATGGTTTTCACATTGTAATCCACACCTGTAACAGAAATACAAAATGGGTTGTCTCTTTATATGCTCAGTTTGATCTTTGAAAACCTGATACAGCAAATAGTAACAATTCCAGAAAGGTAACAAGATAGATACTACATTAAAAACTATGTCCATAGTCTCTAACTATCAAAGAACAACAAGAGCTTTTATTTGCCAGAGGTTCTTCCGTAATAAAATACTGAATGTTAACAGAGTAGCTGAATTTTGTAAAAGCAAGTCAGGGTACATGAGTCAAGGGTTCATTGCACAGTCCACAGCAGTCTAAGCCATTTAGCGTGGAATTCATGCTGTATAACTTCAGTTGTCTAAAATTTCAGCGTTTAGTCTGAGCTAGCCACATAGGCACCTTCTACAGTTAGTGGAAAAACACAAGGCACCACACTAAGGGGACAGTGGAACCTAAAATAAATGCTGAAGATAGATGGACTGAATATGTGGAGAACTGCCTCCCCTCTTCCAAATATAGAAGATGAGCTGACTACAGGTAGGTTAGTCGCCTAATTTTTATGTGGCTAAATGGAGGTGAGACAAAATTAATTTATCTAAACTTTTAAATGAATCCTTTCCCAATTCCCCTAACCTGTGGTGATATAAGTATCTTCTGGATATTTATAACAATAATTAGAGTCTTAAATATTGATCAGTCACTGCTTCATCCTAATGACAACCTGCATTTTCTTGTATCACACTGTACTGTATCATGGAATCACAGAATAATTCAGGTTGGAAGGGATCTCAGTAGGTCATCGACAATTTCTTTGGGGCCATTTTACACATTAATGGGATTTTTACCACTGGCATTAATGAAGAAGCATTCAAGCCCGCCTTCCTTCAACGGGCAGTTAAGAAATTTGCATGGAGGATATATCCATTGCTTTTATCTCAAGGGAAGAAATTTGAGCTATTCTGTAGAAATTCAATGAGAATACTCTTCTCCAGGTTGTTCACTTGACTTTTCAACAGTCTGTATCTTCCCAGCCATAGTCTACAACTGTGAAACTCACTGACGTGAAGACTAAATCAAAGCTATGACAAATACTTTCTTGCCATTGCATTTGCAAGAACACTGGATGACCAGCCAGAAGATGAAAAGGTCAGACACATTCCTGTGCTTTTCCTCTGTAATGTTCAAGCAATTGCACACACTGTGTAAGACCTAAGAGTCTAGAGAAGTATATCAGCCATTTACACGAGACAACGTGGATAGGACATAGCACCAGACTCTTAAATGTAGACAACTGCATATAGGTGTCTAAGCTCCCATTACAGTTAATGAAGACCTAGTCAATGAAGAACTTGGAGTCTAGGAAATTACTAAACTCACCCTGAAGTAGGCATCAAGGGTCAGATTAATTGGTCCCTAGGCTCTTCCGACTGGATTGATTTGGAGAGGATGGTGGGGTAGAATTCAGCTGTTCACTTGCAGGCACCTAGTGCTACCTGAGATGCCATTTGGTATTCAAAATGTCTGTTTCAACCTGGCAGGACATCCAGGAGACCTGCTCTCTTCCAAAGCAGCAGCTGAAGACCAGGTGAAATACTTTATAGTGCCAAAATTAATTTAAATCCCTATGCTAAGATCTTAGAACTTCCCTGACTCTAACGTGAACTTAAGACACTCAACATACCAGTAGAAATCTGGTGTATATCAACCCCTTAAGTCAAGGGAGCTACAGCAACTGGTCACCTGCGATTGTCACAAATGCAAGACAAATCCATTAATTTAAATACCTTTTATTGTGAACAAGTGTTATTTCATATATGCTGCAGAATAAATAAGTCCTAAATACAGACCCAAGTATAATGAATCTGGTCATTTACAGTAAATCAGCTGCACTGCAATAACCTATACTTAAGTTTTCATACCTTGATTATGTGTCTGACTTTCAAAAGCTTGGTTTACGACTTCAGGCAATGTAAGTACGACATAGGCATTGAAAAGTTTGGCTTTGAAAGACTGGTCCAACATATTTCTTTGGTGCTTAATATAATGCTAAATCTTCAAACATAATTCAGAAACTCTACTTTCTCTTTAAAACAAAATCAGATTACTTAGAGAGATAGAAATGGGTTATGGAGGTTGGATGGTTAGTACAGCACAGTCCAGAGGACAGGGTATCAGTTGCGGAACAGCGAGATCTACATGAAAATTCTAGCTTCGCTGAAATCAATAGGATTTTTCTGATTTATTTCAGTGCTGCCAGGATTTCAGTATGGAATTTACTCTGAAACCTCTCCATCAATTATCTGCTTCCCAGTTTAGGAGAACTTACTTTGCATGTCCTACTCTCCTTTCCTGGTTTCAGCTGGGATAGAGTTAATTGTCTTCCTGGTAGCTGGTATAGTGCTATGTTTTTGAGCTAGGTATGAGAAGAATGTTGATAACGCACTGATGTTTTCAGTTGTTGCTAAGTAATGTTCAGTCTAAAGTCAAGGTTTTTCAGCCTTTGATGCCCAGCCAGCAAGAAAGCTGTAGGGGCACAAGAAGCTGGGAGGGAACACAGTCAGGGCAGGTGACCCAAAGTGGCCAACGGAGTATTCCATACCATATGACGTTTTAGGAACTGGGGGGGGCATTGCCACTCAGGGACTTCCGGGTGCGTCAGTCAGCGGGTGGTGAGCAATTCCTTTGTGCACCACTTGTATATTCCAATCCTTTTATTATTACTGTTGTAATTTCATTAGTGTTATTATTATCATCATTAGTTTCTTCTTTTCTGTTCTATTAAACCATTCTTATCTCAACCCACGAGTTTTAGTTCTTTTCCCAATTTTCTCCCCCATCCCACTGGGTATGGGGGGGGGGAAGTGAGTGAGTGGCTGCGTGGTGCTTAGTTGCTGGCTGGGGTTAAACCACGACATCTCCTTTTGGATAATGGCTTTTACAACATCTGTATGTTTCTGTTTTATAACATAGGGCCTGATCTCAGTAGAAACTGCTAAGTACTGTTGGAACACAAATAATAACAGTAATTATGTTTCTTATACTTACCTACAGTAGTAGCTGTGCCTGGGAAAAAACGATCTTCACAAAATCGCCTTAAGAATGAAGTCTTTCCAACACTCGAATTGCCCACAAAAATAATCTTGAATAAGCAGTCTGGGACACAGTTTATTCTCTCCTCCTTCAAGTAAGAGCAAACATTAATCTCCATCTGTTCTAAAAATCCTGTTGCCTCTCCAATTTGCCTTGTCTTGAAGGCTAACTGAGATGGGGAAAAGAAGAGATTTTATCCTATCATGTTCTCCATTACTCATAAAGCAATATTCTGTTTCTTAAAATAACTCATCATTTCAGATGTCTGCCATGCATCACTCCAGATCACTTGAAGTGCAGTGATTTGGACCGAGCTCTGGAAGTATACTGAATATGAACCTTGACAGGAGACTGCGTTGAAAAATGCATGAAATTGCTTAAAGAAAATGGTTTATGTTCATCCCTGCAAATCAAAACTCAAAGCTTCACACAGCTCTGCTCAGTAGTTTCATTCTATGCCAGCGACACACAGCACACCTTCACCTAGGTAACAGAAGCAAAGTCATAATTTTTTTACTTATGCCATCTATCACCAGATTCTTCTCTCTGCTACTATTGTGGAGCCAAGAGCTCCCATGGAATTACTGCACTTCTACATCTGTTTAACATTACAGGCAGAAGCATGGGGGAAAGGGATAGAGCAAGAATTAGACCCAGTTAATCAGGCTGTAGACATTCAGCTATGTTTCTGTCATTTAGATTTTTTAAGCAGAAAGAAGAACAATTTGTTCTGCCTATCCATGCCCTGCTTACTGCAGGCTACGCTAAGTGGATGCTGGAGAGAATATTTATATCCTCTGTCAAGTAGGTCATTATTCCCAAGACCTTTGTATGTAGATCAGGAGTTGCTTAGGGGAGAACATTATAGCACCAGCTGGTTTGCAGGGGGTGCCCTAGCTGGCCTCTTCTCCTATTTTGCACAGAGGTGGAGGAGGAAGAGTGAAATAGCAAGTTTGTTCTTAATGCTGCAGAAGAGGAGCAAGATCATGGATGCTCCTGGCATTAGTTTGTTGGGCCGGGGCAGGGGAGAAGAACGGAGGGCAGGGGAGGCCCTCTGCCAGGCATTTGAGGTACAGAATCCCTGAGACTGCTGACTTCAAGAAAACTTCAGAACCAAGCTCACTGCCTCACAGTCCTTTGAATGAGACATTCAAGTCTGGCCTTGCAAATGTTTCCTACAAATATACTGAAGCCTTACAGAAAGAAGCAGAAACAACAGAGAGCTGCACTTCATGGGGAAAAAAACCCCAAACCTCGAGCTGCTGTCTTCCTTAGTAAGAAAAAAATTCATTCACTGCTGTAAATTTTGGGGACAAAAATACATGTCTCTTTCATGAGCCGGGCTAATAGCCCATTACAACTATACAGAGATTTCTTACCTCATTGTTCACTTCTCCTTTTCTATTAAAATCCCAAACTCCACTGCAAGTATAGGCTACTAGTAATACACATACACCTATATAAAGCACATTTTCAGTTCGGCTGATAAACATACCCAGAAACTATTAGTTTGCATGCTCTGGGAAATAAAACATGCTAACATACAATCATCATCTTAGCACCATTTTCACAGTGCTTCTGAGAACAATAACTAAATATATGGACTACATGACCTGAGATACCTTGTCCATGGTGGTCACACACACCTCACTAGCACTAAGGCTCAGACATCAGAGGCCTTCAGCTCAACTCCCAACATAACAGGCAGTCATTTTTCATTGAGATATAAAGTCCACTCATGAAAACAACCTTAATAATCAAACTTGATTCTAAAACTGCATCTGAACACTATAGTAAGGGATGAGCTACTTCACAGTCTGCTTCAACAAAGTATTGATGGGAAAATGGAATGGCAGTAGGACGTAAATTTACTTTAGTTTACAATGCAGTCTGAAAAAAGTGTTCCCTAGATGTGTCTTTGGAATGGCCTTCATATAAACAATAGCCAAATCAAGTAACATGCCTAGTTTTTGTGCAATTTAACACAAATGTGGAAGATGGCAGGTATAAACATAGTGGTTCATATTCCATATTGAAAGAACAGAGGGGAGAGGAACTGCATCTCAGGCAGAGGTTTTGGACAGAAAACCTTGCTTTAATTTCCATTATGGTTCCTTCAGGTGTTTTGCAATCACATTTCTGCTTATGCTAACTCAGCTTTATCTTAATAGGCACTCAGAAAAATGTTCTACTGACTCTTAACTCCCAGATAAAAGAGCAGTTGCTGGCCTCATGCTGCAAATTCTTAGACACTTTCAGAAGTCACCTTCCACAGGATGGAAATGGACATTTCTGAAAGAAGAAAAAAATTTACATTGGTTTTACCTGCCTATTAGATGCAGTAGGTCATAAAGGACTAGCAGCTAAATGACTGTGAATGTATAGTGAGTAGGAAGGCTTAATGCCAGCAGCTAGGAGCCTGAGTTCAGTACAGTATGCAACGGGATCATGGAATGCAGTAATACAAAGCCATGTAGACTACAGGAACAAAAAGAGTGATGAATTGAAAAATACAGGTTGTCTCAGATCCTTCGTCTTCCTAGTGCAAAACAGAGAATGACAAGATTTCATATCTGAATAAGCTACATATATAACAACTGCATGAAATCATTCTGCCTCCTTTGCTCAAGTATTTCTAGATCCCACACTCCTTTATACCGCAGATCCTTTGAGCAGAAAAATATGACGGGAGAGAAGGACTGGTTGCAGAAGACAGTCTAGTTGACATTCAGCCCTGAGACTTACACCTCATAACTCATGATGCAGGAAGCAGGGAGTTATCTTTTTCTGAAGTTTTCTTCAGCTCCAGTCGAGGATTGCATGCAGAGCTGCCCTGAAAACACTTACAAATTGTAAGTGTATCACTCCTCCTAGCCCAGACATGATGTCAGCAGAGGTAATCAACGTGCAAGTACTGTATGGAACAAGATCACTTCTGATGTCTAAATCTCATGGTCAAAAAGCGGTGATCCTAACAGCCATCATTTAGGAAACGTAAAGTTGTATATGAAATTAATCAGACTGCAGCTGGTGTATGGAAGGAAACAAAGCACTAACATAAAACGGCAGTGGTCAGACACTTAGACAGCCTAGAGACTGCCCTAAGCAATGGAATGCCATCAATTGAATAGTCATTGGCAGGCCTAGTCAGCAGGCCAAGAGGACCATGCACATATTTCAGTGCCACATGGACAGACAGTTTATCAGAAAGGAGTATTCTGCTGTATTTTTTTTAAATTAAATTTAAAAAAAAAACCAAGCAAAAAACCAACCCAAACTAAGGGCTAGGCTAAGGCACTGACATTTCATAGAAAAAAAAAAAAAAAAAAAAAAAGGAATTCACAGTTCTAAGTGACCTTTGGAAATGAACTTGTTTACCCTCACAATGTATCTTTAGAAACTGAAACAAAACATTTTCAACAACCAGGCAGGAGATGTTTTATGATTTCTTCTCTCCCATCCCTGCTTGCTCTCAGCCATTTTTTTTGGGGGGGGGAAGAAAAAAGAAGTATAAGAAACAAGTTCTGAGGGCATGCCCAGTTCCTAGCCAGCTGAGAGGATGTGCTTTCAAGGGGCATGACTGCCAAAACCGAGCAGGCAGGATAGGTTTATCCTAGCCAGACCTGATAACCTACATGGCTTTTGCTGTCCTGAAGTCCAATGAGGCCATACTTCGAAAATATGATACAAAATAAGTCATATAGCAAACAAAAAGTATGCATTCTATTAAATCATTTCAAAGGATGAAGCTCTGTTCTGTGCCCTAGACTTTTTTAGTAAAAAGTACCACTTAGAAGTTATTATGTAACCATGGCATAATTCTATCATAATTTTTAAGATATGCTTGCTTCTTCTAAAATAACTATATAATTGTGACCAAGCATACCTGTTTTTCCTATACTTTAATCTTTCTAATATGTGCTCCAAGAATCTAAAAATGATTAATACTTAACAATGATACTAAAATTAGAAAACAAGCACAGCTAGCTCTGAAGCAATAGCAGTGCAAGAAGGACTTTAGACTCCAAAGAAATGTACCTTCCAGCATATTGTTTTAAGCATTGTTACTGCATGGTGAATTCATTGTTAACATGCACATACAAGTTAGAGCTGAAAAAAAAAATCTGGATTTCAGTTTTCTAATTAAAAGTATTCTCAAAAATAAATAAAAAAGATATTTGCTCTCTTTATTTCTCAGATTCAAAAGTATCAGAATATGACAAATGTCACTTTTTGGCAAAAAAACCCCACCTTTTCAAAAAAAAGAATTGCTTCTTTTTTTAGGCGATTGCTACCCTTCAGTGGATTTTCTTGTGCCATCTATTACAAGGCTTAACTTCACTTCTCCTAAACAGTTCTTCAGACATAAGTCTATGCACACAGTCTGCAGTTACCACTCCTTTAGGCTGAGTTTCCCTTCTTCGCACCTTCAACATTTTTCTGCAGTATATTTCTATCTCCCTCTTCATGCAATGGCTTAATTTATCATGCTTCAACTTAACCAGAAAACTAAGTAATTTTAGATTCTAAGAATAATGCATTACCCTTCAACACCATTTCATGTTTTCCAAGGTCCTATAGAATAGGATAGGATAGAACAGAACAGAACAGTTCAGTTGGAAGGGACTACAGTGATCATGTAGTCCAACTGCCTGACCACTTCAGGACTGAACAAAAGTTAAAGCATGTTATTAAGGGCATTGTCCAAATGCCTCTTCAACACCAACAGGCATGGGGCATCAACAACCTCTCTAGGAAGCCTGTTCAGTGTTTGACCATCCTCTCAGTAAAGAAATGTTTCCTAACGTCAAGTCTGAACCTCCCTGATGCAGCTTTGAACCATTCCCACGCGTCCTCTCACTGGATCCCAGGGAGAAGAGCTCAGCACCTCCCTCTCCACATCCCCTCCTCAGGAAGCTGTAGAGAGCAATGAGGTCACCCCTCAGCCTCCTTTTCTCCAAACCAGACAAACCCAGAGTCCTGGGCCGCTCCTCACAGGACATGCCTTCCAGCCCTGTCACCAGCTTTGCCACCCTCATCTGGATGCATTCAAGGACCTTCACATCCTTCTTAAATGGTGGGGCCCAGAACTGCACACAATACTCCAGGTGAGGTCCCCTTGGCCCCCTTACATTTGACAGTGTTTCCTTCCCTACAGGCTGCTCTCTAGAAGATGATGGCGAGTGTTCCACCGACTGTTCTGTGTTTTTCTTATCCATTTCCATCTCAGAAGAAGTATTCTTATCTTCTCCAATCCATCTGTTCAACTGCTTATCAACCAGCCTGTCAAGAAGCTGGGGAAGGTGATCTTCCTCAATTGATATTATTCTTTGCAGATGCGATGCTTTAGATATTCCTCCAGTGGCTCCAGCATCAGGCTCTACAGATAGAATTCCATTCAGTCCAGCAGAATTCCTTCTCTTTGAGTTATTGAAAACATCATCATCTTCAAATGAATGGCTAGACAGAGAAAAAAAGTACATCACAAAAATATACTGGACCTGGATTCCTAGCGTTTTATTCTAGTGTAACTGAATTTAATCTCCCATGTTTTTCACTACTCACAGCAGGCATAGTAGATTCAGTTCAATGTCTACTGAAAAGTCAGCTCGTCATACAATGTGTGTGTATATATATCTATATATATCTATATCTATATCTATATCTATATATCATGCTTGATAATTATAAGCAGCATGGGGAAAGCTAATAGCTTAGGGGGAAAACCTGAACCAGAATACAAAACATAAGATTAACCTCATTTCTAACCTCATGGAATAGCTAAAGTAAATTTCCCTACTGTGACTTCCTCCCCCCCCCCCGCCATTCTGGAAGAATAAAACAACCCCNGACCCTTTCTATATGTAATCTAAATCTCTCTTTAGCAGGTAAGAGGGAGATGGGTTTGTTTAATACGGATAAAAAAAGGCTAAGGGGGGATTCAACAGAAGTGGGAGTGTAGATAAAATAAATCCAGAGTCTTCTCAGATGTGCACACAGATGCAGGCTGCAGTAAGACAAATGTTGACTTGATACAGGTAGCAAAATGTCTTCATGAGACTGGTGCAGCAAGGGAACAGGCACCCAAAGAGGCTGTGGGACCTCCATCCAGATGTTCAAAAACTCAACCGAACAAGGCCCTGAGCAACCTTATCTAGTTTTGGAGTTATCCCCATTTGAGCAGGAGATTGGACTAGAGACATCAGAGGTCCTTCCCACCTAAATTTTTCTAGGTTTTTGTGCCATAATTGCTTTTGCCAATTATGCTCCACTTCTCAGTACTGAACTGTGTCTCTGAAAGCTTTCCCTCCTTACACTTCATGACCCTGTGCCTGCAGGGACATTGCCTCAGCTGCTATTTCAAAGTGAAATACTAATCTTCTTTCCAGCTCCTCTTATCTCAAAGGAAACATGCTAGTGTTTCACTGACATCACCACCTTGTTCCTGTTGATTTCAAGTTTACAACCACACAGCTAAGAATTAAATTCTCCATGTTTTACTAGTTCCACATCCCATACTTTAGAACAGGACTGCTGTCCTCTACAATGAGAGGGGAGGAGGTATACTCTTTCAGGGAATTACCAAGGACATTGTACCACATCAATATAGAGTAATGGGACAGCTTTTGTGCTTCCCAGCATATGCTCATCCACAATGGGCAAGACTCTTGCCTTTGCAGACAGTACAATTGTTTTATGTGAAAATTTGTTTCTTTATTTCCAAGTCAATTTCTTTATTTCCAGAATTCTCAAAATTTCCAAATTTCTTAAAATGCACAGTAATCTTACAGTGACAGACACTTTAGAAATACATGCTTTGAAAAGTCCAAAGGTATCAGAAAGAAAACATTACACATCATCTTTCTATAAGCCTCATCATACTCAAACAAGGAACACAAGAAAAAAAGTTCTTACCTGTTAGGCAGCATCTTGCCCTCTATGTATTTCCCAATGACAGACCCTGATCTTTGCTTCCAGCTGGCTTTTGGAACACTTGTTTTGCATTTCTGCAGAAATACAGATTCTTCTTACTAATTTACTCCTGTTGTTCATTATGGTTAACTGCCTTCATTCCTAATGCTTAAATAATGCAATGAATATGAAAGAAAAAAATTGTAGAAAAAATCCTAGAGGTATAAATGCTTCAAAATCCTGACTGATGAACAATCAGAACACGGAAACTCCAGATCCTGCAAGAATTCATTTGCTTTGTAAACTAGACAGACCACAATTAAACAGTGTAATGTCATGAAAAGAAGTCAATAGATACATTTTTTACACTAGCAGCTTCTTGTACGACTAAGAACAAAAAGGTGTAAACTAAGTGGCCTTAGTCTCTTTTAAGTCAGGGTACTTCTAGAACTTCTTAGGGGCCCATTCTCTGCTGCTGCATAAAAAGTTAACATGATCTGCTCTTACCCAGTACCAATAGATATTCAGGTACTGATTCAGGTACTCAGATATTGTATTGTTGTATAAACATTTCAGGTTATTACCTCTTCTTGACTGAATAGATTAACAGAACTTAATTGTTCCACTTTAAGGTTATTTCATACTCTCATGATTGCATTCTTAGCTTCTTATAAAATACATTCATTTCCCTCAAGATGGCTCCAACTTTATAATTCTAAAAACGTAGCTCTTAAAATTGTTCAGCAAATTTAAAAATCTTATTTTCAAGTGAGAAAAAAATTATATAAATTAAGAATGGGGCAAGATTTAAGTAGCTCAAGAGTCTGTCTCCTGCACAGACTTCTGATCCCCTTCTTTTGAGGCTGTTCTGATAAGTGTTTCCTCAACACTGGGTTTGAAAATAACAGTTGTTTACCTGTAAAAATATGTCAAGTTCATCTTTGAGATGTTTGTTCCTCTCCCTGCAAAGAGAACACAAATAAAAGAAACACTGAGGCCAAGTATTTAGAACTGCTGACTTTTCTACTCAACACTAACAGACAGACTGGACAGTTGGCAGTGTAAAAGGCAAGACAAATGCACTTTGATTTTGTGTATCTCCACCATTCATCATGCTTTATTTATATTCTTACCACAGCCAGTTCCCTGTCCGGGCCACTGAATCTCCAGTAGGGCTATGTTGATTAAAGCCAGCTGGCACCTGGCCTTCATTCTGTAGTTTATCAAAACAAGTGCCTTAACACATAGAAATCAGTTCTGGCCAATATGCCTTCACTTCCTCTAAATTAGAATGTTTAAAGGTTTTCACAGTAAAGATGGCTTCTTACTGTGGAGAGGGTGTAATGGACACCATCTCTATTCATCTGGTGACAGCTGTGAAGGCCAGTTATGCCCTTCTGAGGGCTACAGTTGTGGTTGCCATAGAAAAGTCTCCCTAGGAAAACATACATCTTCCGTCCATTTTGCAGAAAAGATGGAAAATGTCAAGAAATGGAAACTCCAGGCAATCAGCCAGCTCTGATTAGATCTGACAACACATCTGCTTAGTACCTCATTCATTGTCTCCATCTATTGCTGGCCTGGTCACAAAAGAGACTGAGCAGCCATTACAGCCTTGGTGAACAGAAACAACTTCTGTCGTCTGATGTTTTCATCTATGGCCTGATTACCAGCAGCAGCCAAGATCACACCACATGGAGTGGCCTATGGGAAACACTACAAAGTAAGAGCCTTTCCTCAAGTATGGAAACTTTTTAGGTAACTTAAAATGAGGCCTTGTCATGGTTTCAGCCCAGCCGGTAACAAAGCACCATGAACCCTCTCACTCACTCCTCCCGCCCCCCTCCGGTGGGATGGGGAGGGGAATCAGGAAGAAGAAAAAGAAAAAAAAACCCGAAGCCTCGTGGGTGGAGATAAGGACAGTTTACTGGGACAACACAAAAAGAGAAGTTACAACAACAACAACGGTACTAATAAAAGAACATACAAAAAACGAGTGATACACACTGCAACTGCTCACCACCCAGAACCCGACACTCTGCTGCTTCCCCCACCGAGAGCCGAGAGAGAGAGCTCCCCCCAAGCCCGCTCCCCGTTTATATACTGAGCATGATGTCACATGGTATGGAATAGCTCCTTGGCTAGCTCAGGCCAGGTGTCCCGGCTGTGCCCCCTACCAAGCTTCTGTGAAAATTAACTCTATCCCAGCTGAACCCAGGACACCTGGCCACGTTGGGATGAGGAGAAAATCCAACGGCAGGCTCGTGGGTCGAGACAAGGACTGGGAGGGATCACTCCCCACTTATGGTCACGGGCAAAAGACAGGCTCAACTTGGGGAAGAAACAAAATCAATTTAATTTACTACAAATCAAATCAAAAACAAAACCCACAAGGGTATTGGGAAGGGAAACCAAACATCAGAACACCTTCCCCCCCATCCCTC
Source organism: Pandion haliaetus (assembly GCA_013401275.1). NCBI lineage: Eukaryota > Metazoa > Chordata > Aves > Accipitriformes > Pandionidae > Pandion > Pandion haliaetus. The sequence continues at coordinate 46,106 of VYZV01013238.1, forward strand.
CCGCCTTCCTGGCTCAGCTCTATTCCCGGTTCTTGCTACCTCCTCCCCCGGCTGGCACAGGGGAACAGGGGATGGGGGTTGAGTCAGCTCGCCACACATTGTCTCTGCCGCTCCTTTCCTCAGGGGGAAGATTCCTCCCTCGTCCCCTGCTCCACCGTGGGGTCCCTCCCACAGGAGACAGTCTTTCACCAACTTCTCCAACGTGGGTCCTTTCTGCGGGCTGCAGTTCCTCACAAACTTCCCTGGCAGGGGTCCTTTCCACAGGCTGCTCTTCTGTCACACACTGCTCCAGTGCAGGCCTTCCCATGGAGTCACGGCCATCCTGGATGCCCTCACTCCCCCGCTCACCTTCCCGGGCTGCAGGGGTACAGCCTGCCATCTCACCATGGGCTGCAGGGCCATCAACCTCCTCAGGCGCCCCTCCTACCCCTCCCCTTCTTCACTGACCTCGGTATCTGCAAAGTTGTTCCTCTCACATTCCAATCCCCTTACTCACTGCAGGTTCCCCTTCTTAAATATGTTCTCCCAGAGTCGCTACCACCATCACTGATTGGGTTGGCCTGGGCCAGAAGCGGGTCCGACTTGGAGCCAGGGGAGCTTCCAGCAGCTTCTTAAAGGAGCCACCCCTGCAGCCCCCTGCCCCGCTACAAAAAAAAAAAACAAAACCAAAAAACCCGTGCCACACAAACCCATAACAGGCCTCCTGAAGGAAATGTAGTGAATGAACGCCTACAGGCAAGTTCAATCTATAGCCCATGCAAACTTACCATTGAGCAAACAAAACCTAACATTGCTGCATATTAAAAATAGGGTCACAATTGACTGAACACAACTCCAAACTTTGAAGTCTATCAACACAGAAATGTTACAGGGAAATTTAGCTAACTAAATTTTGATATAATTTTACAAATAAACATTCTGGGGAAAGAATCTTCGTTTTGGGTGCACTCCGATCACTTTAGAAACAGCAAAGCCTTAGCAAGCTTCAAGTCTCCTGCAGCCAGGCTTCTACCACAGGACCAACTGACACCATTTCACCAGTTCACTATTGTTTTTCTTTATATTTGACTTTTAGAATGGACATTGTCCTAAATAACAAATTGCCAAAACAAAGCAAATCTTTCATATGTATCATATGTACTGCCTTCTACTGTGTGCAAGAACGGGGCATGTTCCACGTGTAATCATTTTTGCTACCTTTTGTGTCATTATCCTGTGGCGGGTTGACCCTTACTGGCTGCCAGATAGATGTGCATCCAGCCTCTCTCTCATTCCCTTTCCTCAACAGGACAGGGGAAGAAAATAAGATGGAAAAGCTTGTGGGTTAAGATAAAGACAGGAAGACTGCTTACCAGCTACCATCACAGACAAAACAGACTCAACTGTAGGAAGATGAGAAACAAAGACAAAACTAAAATCACCTTCCCACCACCACTCCTTCCTCCCAGGCTCAAATTCATTCCTGCACTCTCGACTCTTCTACCTCTTTCCCAATGCCGAGTGGCACAGGGAGATGGGGAGTGGCGGTGCTGTGGTCAGTCCTTACTAGCTCCTCTCTGCCTCTCCTTCCTCCTCACACTTCTCCCTTGCTCCAGTGTGGGTTCCCTCCCCCGGGTTACAGTCCTTCACAAACTGCTCCAGCATGGATCCTTTCCATGGGGCACAGTCCTTCAGGAACAGACTGCTCCAGTGTGGGTCCCCCATGGGCTGCATTTCCTGCCAGAAAACCTGCTCCTGCATGGGCTCCTCTCCATGGACCATAGCTCCTGCGTGGGCTCTGCACAGGCTGCAAGGGAATCTCTGCTCCAGCACCTGAAGCACCTCCTCCCCCTCCTTCTTCACTGACCTTGGTGTCTGCAAGGCTGTTTCTCACACATTTTTTTCCTCACTCCTCTCTCTCAACTGCTGCACAGTGTTTTCTACCTGTTCTTACCCAGGCTTTCCCAGAGGCACCACCACCTTGGCTGCAGGGCTCAGCTGTGCCCTGCAGTGGGTCCACTGGAGCCGGCTGGAACTGGCTGTGTCTGCATGGGGTAGCCCTGGCCTCTCCTCTCTGGCACAGAGGCTGCCCCTGTGGTGCCCCGCTGCCAACACTGGGACTCCTACACCCAGTATATATCCCAACATAATTTCATTCTTTAATGTACCTCTTTAGAACGATGCAAGAAGTTCTTGAATGTAAGGTCTGCATTACCTTAAAAAATCCAGCTGCTTCAGAAGTCCTGACTTCTCTCTCTGTAAGCTTTCTGTCACTCTGTACACCTCCCTGTAATGAAAAGAAAGAAATAAAATTGTTCTAACCACGGTAGCAACACTGTTAAAATGCTTCCCCCTAGGAGTATCCACATTTGGGACTTCAGCTTCTCCAAACCTGCAGACTTTATTCTGCATGAATGGTTACTAATTTTAAAAAAGTTTATTCAGTATAAGACCCAAGTATCACAGCAGTTTGAGTTAGCAGAGGAAGGAGTAAAGGTTCTTTTTAAAAAAATTATAGCTTTGTAATTTCTTCATCCAGAGAGCTTAATATACACTGATAATGGGACTTGCACCATTCAGAGAAGACATACTGCTGAAAACCTTCTCACTCATGGCTACTAAATACCATGTAACATTTTAGCCAAAATTAGAGTTTATCTTGCTGCTGGAACCAGATGTCAGGCTCGCACATTTACAATCCCTAAAATTTCTTTTCAGTTCTTAACAGTTATGCAGCCTTAAACATTGGACAGAGTGTCTCAGATTTTTACACTAGATTTACACCATTTATTTTGTCTTAACACAACTTGGTGTCTGGCCTTAAATGTTTTTTGCCTTTCAGTGAAGCCTCAAGTTCTTCCTGTGCACAGTCTGAATATTACACCTGCTTCAACAGCTCCGGTTTTACCAGACTGATACAGATGTTTAAAGCAACACTGCGCAGTTGAGTAGGGCTGAGCTCTAACTCTATAAAACACTATTGAATCCAAAGCGCTTTGTAAATGCAGTAGTGTTTTTCAGCAGTCTGACCACTGGGCAGATTTCCTCTGTAGCTTTAGAACCAGATCATTCCACTGTCTTTGCTCTGGATCTGAAAAGAGAGGCCTCAAAGAGGAAACAAACCACCTTGAGGAGAAGTATTTCTACAGTCTACTTCCTAAACACACATCAAACATGCAAACCTAAAAATAGTGTTCTAAATGCAGTGGCTGTTCTTTAACAATCATTTAGCAAAGTTCATTATTTATGCCCCCAAGAGAAATTAAATTAGTGTCGTGGTTTAACCCCAGCCGGCAACTAAGCACCATGCAGCTGCTCACTCACTTCCCCACCCCCCCCCCAGTGGGATGGAGGAGAAAATCAGGAAAAGAAGTAAAACTCATGGGTTGAAGTAAGTTTCTTCTTTTCTGTTGTATTAAACCATTCTAATAATGATAATGACAACACTAATGAAATGACAACAGTAATAATAAAAGGATTGGAATATACAAGTGATGCACAATGCCATTGCTCACCACCTGCTGACCAATGCCCAGTTAGTCCCAGAGCTGTGATCCCCCACCCCTCCACTGCCCCCAGTTTATGTATGTCACATGGTATGGAATACCCTGTTGGCCACTTTGGGTCAGCTGCCCTGACTGTGTTCCCTCCCAACTTCTTGTGCCCCTCCAGCCTTCTTGCTGGCTGGGCATCAGAAGCTGAAAAGCCTTGACTTTAGACTAAACGTTACTTAGCAACAACTGAAAACATCAGTGTGTTATCAACATTATTCTCATACCTAGCTCAAGAACATAGCACTATACCAGCTACTAGGAAGACAATTAACTCTATCCCAGCTGAAACCAGGACAATTAGTAGAGTTTGGCACAAAGCTTAACAGAAAAAAAATATGACATTTGATCTAATATTCTGCTCTACCCTGAAATATGCCAAACAGCCACAGCTCTGAGTTACGTAGTTCATTGCTGAAATATATAGACTCTGGCAAGGTATGCACCACAGTCTGGCACCCATGTGCTCTCCACTGGCAACAAGAGGGTTTTACAGATCCCTGAGCATTTTTTTAAAACTATCTTCCATTCAATGGACTTCAGTGAACATTTCTGCCAATTACAGTTTCAGAGTAATGTAACTCTTGCTTTGTGCAGAAGGCTGGAGCAAGACAGGTAGATTGATCTGTCATTTAAAGGCCATTTCTATCCCTCAAAATATGAATTGTAAATATTTCTTCTTGAAAAATATTTTTTAATTCAGAGTCAGAATCTGAAATCCAAAACATTTGAACTGGAAACCCCAAAATGATCATTCTGGATTGCCATAAGGCCTTGTGTGAATTGTGATTTAACTGCATAAGCTATGTTTTATCTTGTTGGCCAAGCTCCTGGGTCATAAATGATGTACAAGACTTGCTTTTGATGAAGAAAAGAAGCACATCCTAGCCATCTCATAGCCAGAGTACATTCTGAGAAGCAAGTTTCAGATAGACTTATCTTCGAGGAGGTGCCACAACTGTAATTTCTGTAAAGAATCCCACTGGTATTTCAAAACTAAGACATAATTTGTAACCCATTAAACTGATTTTTAATTCCAAACACCCTCAACAAATGGGGGGTTGGAGAACACTAACATTTTGAAGAAGTAGCAAAAGATTCTGTAGAAGCCAGATATGCTACAGAAAACAGGCTGAATTACCTGGCGCAAAATGCCTAGAAGTGTATTTGGCTTTGCTGGTGGTTTCTCCTTATGACACAAACTTAAATCACAGCACTGAATACCCTGAGAAGAGGCTCACTGGCACACTAAGCAAACGCACTAGAACCACTGCAGCTGGAGACTTACATTTCCTTCTCCTCATGTAGTCTTGACGCCTCCTCCTGAAGCACCTGTAACTGTTGTTGAGCCAAGCTTAGTTCATGAGATGTTCTCTCCAGGTCTCTCAGCAGCTCCTGGTTAGTCAGCTTCAGTTTGGTGTTCTCTACTTTGGTTTCTTCTTTGCCACTGAGAAGTTTTGTATATTGCTGCTCTAACTGGGATGCAAGAAAAGAGAACAGAAAGTATTATAACTAACTGAGGCATCTTGGTTTTGAAGCTTTCAGTTGAAGTCTTAGAGATTAGTTGAATAGGGAAGCTATTCCTATCAAAACCAACATATGAGTAACACATATGGTGCTCTTCCACTGCTCTGTGTACAGACATAATTATGTTACACAAAAATAAAGCCATTCCACTCTATGATTGAATTTCATCCAGTTCAAAAATGCACCAGGACAAACTACAAAAAAGGTGTTTACAGAGCAGATTAGCAGTACTTAGTTGATATTCACAACTGCTATTTTTGACAATTTCCCACAATGACAAGGCCTACACAGAACAACTCAGAGTTCTGCCTAAAAACTGTTAGATTTAAATCTGGTAGCTGATAAACCTTCCCACCCCCAGTAATATCAACAAGCAGTAATCTTTCTGCCACCTCAGCTAAATCTGCCAAGAAGTGTGAATTAGAGCTTTTTTATTCACTTTTATATTCACTCTCCCAAGTATATACAAAGGAAATGTACACCCTCCATGTGACACAGATAACAGCAGATGACAGTGTTTTCCAGTATGTGAAGAAGTTCCACCTGCTTCTCCCTGGCTAAATGAGCAAATTAAGATGACACAGCAAAAGCTAAGTAGACTAAAATTAATCCACTTCATATTAGGGAAAGCATTGCTGACCTGAAGATATAAAAGTTTTATTTTTTTATTTTATTTTTTGCAGTATGCATTTTAAGGGATGTAAAATGTACTAGGAGCATTACAATGATACCAGTTCAATCTTCCCGATCTGAGACACAGTGGAAGATTTTGTTAGAACTCTCATTTTGCACAACACAAAAAGCAGAGCTCACTCAAACCAAAATCTCCCCCTACCCAGCTCTGTCAGTCTGTTCATGCTCCACAACACAGCTGTTATTCTAGTCTTGGGTTTTGAATGCAACCTTAAGGCCCAGGTTCAAAATGAAAGCAGAAAATACTTTCTAGCTGGGATTGCGAAAGGTCAGGAACAAGTGTCACTACGGCCATCTGAAAACTTACACAGAGGCTGCCCTGGAAATGTAACTGCAATGGTAGCCATCATCAGCTCCCAGAATCATAGGTACTGATGTTAGAAATACTTGCTATAAATCCTGGTGCTTACTCTTGTGAGAAAAACAATTATGTTGAAACTATGCTCAATAGCAGATGCTCATTAATATTTAAACCCCAGGACACAACAAGAGGAGAAAGGGTTATTTCACAGCAATGCAGAGGTCCTTCCTTTCACTGTATCTATACAATGCTTTAAGTGATACTGAACACTACTTTTAAAGCATTCATTTAAACAACTCCCAGTACAGTGTAATAACTCATTAGGTGTATGCTCAGCTGGTATAGAAAGAACGGCATGGACTTTATAGGCTCTAGCTGCTTATTGGAGCTGCAGATTGGCTCCCATGGTCATCAAGTAGATGAAAATTGCTTGGGAAAGACTCATGGCACACAGTCATGTTTAAGAAAATCTAGGGAGCAGAAAGAGTTAACCAATTACCACAGGTCAACCAGAGACACAGGAGCCAATGGTGTACGTTCTCTTTTTTTTTGACAAAAATGAGAGGAAAAACTCACAAGTTTAGAATCAAGTAAAGAACTGGGATTGTCCAATACAAGCAAACTGTAGCTGAGGACAGCTATTACCGTCCCTCAAAGATACATACATTAGGCACTCTCCATGGCACTCTCCATGCATTCCCTTGTTCTTAGCTCAGCATCCTTTCTGTATTTCTTCCTCTTTTTTTTTTCCCTATTTATTTCAGGTGTGCGTGGAAGATGAAACGTTTATACAGTGTTGTAAGGCTGGGGATTATTTTGTTCTTTATGCCTTTCTTAACAATCCTATCACTTGATTTGCATTTTTTGAGTGCTACTGATCCATGTTCTTGTGGATCTCTCACTCAGAATCCCAAGATCATGCTCTTCCGTGGCCGTCATCAGCACAGAACTCATCATTTTATGTGAGAAGCCCAGTAACTCTCCTGCATTTTACCTGGTCCACGCCTACTTTCTTCCCCTAATAGAAGAATCTGTGCCCTAGATGTTATGCTGTCCCCAGTGCCTCCTTCTGAGACATGCCATCATACATCCCCAGAGGAACGCTACTGAGAATACCTTGTGCTTTATTTAAGCAATGTACAGTAAGCTGACAATTCAAGATCATGGTAGCCAGCAAAAAGGCCTAGCCAAAGGAATCTTGGCCTACAGACGGCCAGTCAACATGGAATCAGATCAGTATTTCAGTCATGTCAGGCAGAAGACCCTCATAAAGGAGACTCCCTCTGGCCAAGTCAGCAGAAACAACACTGAACTCATCTTGTCTGGAAGTCCCCTTCCACATTTTTGATAATTTCCAACACAGGAATAATTACATTGTTTTAAAAAAAAAAACAAAAAAAACCTTACTAATGAAGTTTGGAAAAAAAACATTTGTTTTACTCCCAAGATGTTCCCTTATATAATCAAGCATGGAAGGTGTAATTAAACCAAGCTACCATTACCATGTGCAAGAATAGATTTAATTATCAAAGTATATTTCCATGCAAGAGGAGGAGGCGAAAGTGACAGAGCGCTCTGGATAAGACAAACATTAGACGGGTGCCAGTGAACCTAGCACACATTGATATCTAGGTGCATGAAGAGTAATACCAGAAAATGAGTGGGTTATAGTATCATAAAAACAGATCTAAGGAAAGATGAGAGTCACTCTCAGAGATCATCATTAGGAATTAGAAAAATATATGTACAAAACACTGTCTCTAACTACATTGCATTCAAATAAACAGGCTAGGCTGCTATACCACAAAAAAAAAAAAAATCAAATATTGCATATAAGATTGACAATGGATACCAATCAGCTGGTTGAATGACAAAAGTTTCAAACGCCATCAATCATCTAAACTGAATTCTCTCACTCATCACATCATTAGAACTAGTGAATTCCATTTGCCCAACATAGCTTCCTTTCCATAAAAAAAAAAAAAAAGGATAGTTTAATTTTTATGGTAGTATAAAGATCCTGTCCTTCAAAAGCACCCTTGTTGAGACTCATGCAAATTCATAAGGGAGAGGGGAAATGATAAATAATAGAAACTACAAATAAAATACAAAACACAGTAATACTACTAATAATAAAAAATGTGATGAATAGAAAAGGAAAACATAAAAGTAGATAAAAAAATAATACTAATAAAAATAACACAGACACTGTTTTATATTCTCCAAGACAGGCAATAGTAGACAATAGGCAATGTAGACCATAATCATAAGATTAACCTGCCTGAAATTACTGCCTGTTTTACTTGATTACACCAGGCTTAAAACTGAGTGTAAGCCTTTCAATAGCTTCTAAATATTTTAGAGAATCACAGGAAAAGGGTTTGTTATGGGTTTGTGTGGCGCGGCTTTCTTTGGTGGCAGGGGAAGGGGGCTGCAGAGGCGGCCCCTTTAAGAAGCTGCTGGAAAATTCCCCGGCGCCAATATGTCGGACCCGCCTCTGGGAGGGGAGTCACGGTGGTAGCGCCTCTGGGAGAACATATTTAAGAAGGGGAACCGGCAGTGTGGGGGTTGGGGAACCTGACAGGAACATCTCTGCCGATACTGGAGTCAGTGAAGAAGGAGGGGGAGGAGGGGCGCCTGAGGAGGCTGATGGCTCTGCAGCCCGTGGTGAGAAGGCAGGCTGTCCCCCTGCAGCCCATGGGGGTGAACAGTGGAGCGGAGGCTCCAGAAGATGGCCGTAACTCCATGGTAAAAACCACGCTGAAGCAGTGTGAGACTGGAGAGCAGCCCGCGGAAAGGACCCACGCCAGGGAAGTTTGTGAGGAACTGCAGCCCGCAGAAAGGACCCACGTTGGAGAAGTTGGTGAAGGACTGTCTCCCGTGGGAGGGACCCCACGGTGGAGCAGGGGACGAGTGAGGAATCTTCCCCCTGAGGAAAGGAGCGGCAGAGACGATGTGTGGCGAGCTGACTCAACCCCCATCCCCTGTTCCCCTGCGCCGCCGGGGGGAGGAGGTAGAAAGCACCGGGAATGGAGCTGAGCCGGGAAGGCGGGAGGGGTGGGGGGAGGTGTTCTGATGTTTGGTTTTCCTTCCCAATACCCTTGTGGGTTTTGTTTTTGATTTGATTTGTAGTAAATTAAATGGATTTTGTTTCTTCCCCAAGTTGAGCCTGTCTTTTGCCCATGACCATAAGTGGGGAGTGATCCCTCCCAGTCCTTGTCTCGACCCACGAGCCTGCCGTTGGATTTTCTCCTCATCCCAACGTGGCCAGGCGCGGGGGTGGGGGTGAGTGAGCGGCTTCATGGTGCTTTGTTACCGGCTGAGCTGAAACCACAACAGGGTTTTACAGAACTACTGGCTGATAACTAAGTTTTAAACATAGCTTTACAGCAAACAAAAACAAAAAAACCCACAATCAAAACAGGGGAATATTAAAATATAATCATTATAAAATTATGATAATTTCTTGTATTTTTGCAGTTCACTTCACAATAAAAATGCCTGATTTGTGTGCCCCCTCAGATATCTTAAAAATATAGATTATTTCACTATAGTGCTGCAATGTGGTAAACAGCCTGCATTAAACCACATCTATTCTGATTCACAGTGGTATTGAACAAAGGTAATTACCACCAGACAGTTGATTTCAATTATATAATGGCCTTTTAGTTCAGTCCTACATTTCCTAACAGCTAAACTTGCATATTTATAGTAAGCTAGAGTTTTCTCTCCCCTCTTACTCAAGTACAATCCTACAGTTCCCATCAGCTTCAGCAGCACCTGGATTCATTCCTCAGAAGAGGATCTTAAAAATTACACAAAACTAGGAAACTGCCCTCAGACTTCTTCTTCCTCTTCCTTCCCTTCCCCTCTCACTTCTCTCCTGCTTCCCAGGACTGCACTCCCAAGCACTGCTGCCAGGGAAAGGAATTTTACATGTATTTTATACTCATAGTCTACAGAGGGAGTTGGTTTCACAGCATCCCATTTCAGACCTTTAAATTCCAGTGCTACTCGCTTTCCGTATTGCTAGTCTTTCATGCATTGACCTTGGAGACACTTTACAGCAAGTTCACACATGCAGAAATACTCTGCTTCCTGAAGCAGGCCATGCATTTTAAGAAGTAAAACACATCAGGCTTTAATATGGGAACTTCACAAGCTGTTACCATGCAAGAAAAACATGCACTGCTATAAAACAGTTATCACAGAGAGATGTATCAGGAGCAGGTTGTTCATGAGGAAGCATTTCAAGTTCATAGTGCTGAATCATCCAAAATAAGTAAATGAGTAGTTGGTACAAGTTTTGAGCAAAGGTGTACACTGTGAGACCCAAATCACTGTTCTCTGCTCTTGAGCTGTCTGGGCATTAAGCAAGTTCCTAGCACACTGAAGGCAGTGGAATTCTACTACATTTTCATAAAATTAATCCTAGTACCTCAGGAGGATACCTGGAGCTTTTTTNGAAAACTGCTTTAGAAATAGAGGGTAACATTTTTCCTAAGCACATGCCTAGAAGTCTAGCAGTCATAACTCCACTTCTAAATGCATTCAGGTATCTACACTCATGACACAAAAGCAACAGAGGGTCACAGTTTGGCAGAACCACATCACACCAACTTGCATTTTTAGGACCTAAAGCAGTACCTAAAGAAAATCATACAAACAAATAAAAATTATCCTTCCGAGTTAAAAACAGATATCAATTAATACCCTTTTCTGTTTTTGAACCAATTGTTCCAGTTCTTGTTCTTTTGACAGGAGCTTGCACTCCAGCTCTTGACTGCAGGACTGAAACCTCTCTGTGCCCTGCAAAATTCAAAGAGGAAATGGATTAACAGAACAGCACAATTGCAGTAGGAGGAGACAGTAAGGAAAATAATAGGAAAGCTTTTCACAGTGAACATAATGAGCTACTGATAGAACTCAGTTAGGGATGGTATCACTCATGAATCTAGACTCTGAGCTTCTGTAAACTGGTGTAGTCCAGCAACTTCAATGACTGCAGTTGCTACAGGATGCTGATTGCACATGAGTAGGCATCAAGTCTACAAAGCAGAGGCAGGTCTTCTGTCTTAGGCATGAGCCTTAGGAGCTTAGCCAGCCTAAATCAATGAAGCTGGAATGCATCCTCCCATTTCCAGCTACATATACCCTCATCCTCTTATACACTAGCACTCATGCTCATCCGTTGCAGCAGTGAGCTGTTTCAGAGAGCTAAACAAGCAGAAAAAAAACAGCAAAAAAGTGAATAGCTTTCTGCGCATTTGGTTTCCTGAACCAGACGACTGCTGAGAAAGAGAAGTGATAAGAATGCACTGGATGGAACAACCTGGACAAATTTAAATTATTACAGAGCCATACCGTAACTCACATATGAGGTATCAGGATTGACATGGGAGATACAGGCTACTGACACACAGCACAGAAACTCAGGTTGAAATAAAAGAAACAATACCTGCTACCTTTAAAATCCATCACTAACAACAATTTGTCACAAATGTCCCACTGATACAGGCAAGTGATCTGGGCTTCAGGCTCTGCCATTCACTTAGCAATTACATCAACCTGTCCACTATCTAAGTATCCTGCCATCACTGGGAACTGCCAGTCCTATTTGGCATTACTCCTTCAGACACTCCTCAGCTGAGACAAATTGTCAGACCTCCCCTGAGTAAAACTGGGTTCCAGCAGTTCACATCAGCTGAGAATCTGTCCTGTTCCTCCACAACAAGCTTCTACTCTCTAAGGTCCCCAGGAAAATGCCTCTAAACAAAAATAAAAATTCCTGCAAGACAGCAGTAGTTCCTACATGCTTTTCCTCTTCAGCAGTACACGTAATCAAATGCATGTTAACTGGCTTCTGATGTGGAACAATATATATCCAAGTGAAAAAGACAAACTGCCCCTTTTGTACAACCTTCAGTCAGCAGTGTATTAAGTATCGCAAATAGCTACAATTTGTACTTCTTTGCATCTTTCTTTAAATGTATTCAAGAGCTTCTCTTCTTTCAAGCCATAATAATTCTCCTTTTATATGGCATCAATGCATCTCTCCAGGCTGTAAGTCTTTGAGACTTTGCATTACAGAAAGAATTTAAGTCAGATCTCCCCAAATCTCAAATTAGTCATGCCGAGAAACAAACCTTCCTGAGTGCCTGACAACCATTAGTGTGAATGCTGACTAAACTGTAAATAGCTTCAGTGGGAAGCTTTAATGAAAAAGCTTGAAAGAAATGGCTTTACCTCAAATATACAACTAATTAGGAGACCCAGCAATCATTGCTAATGGAGAAATCTTTGTTTTAGGATTTTCAATACAACTTCAGTTGTGGGCTATTAAGAGCATATAAACCATTTCTTCCACAACAACTGCTGCCAGGCAAAGTTGCAAATACTTTTTATCCTCCAGCTCACATACAAACTTTTTATAAAGGGTTTATCTCATCCACCACTAAAAACTGCTCTCAGCTTGGAATGGAAAAAACTTGAAAATTCTAAGTCAGGTTCACTACCCTGTGAGGCAAGTGAAAAGACTAATACCTTAGACAGCTGATTAAGGTTCTTTTTACTCTAACACACTTTATGTCACGAAACAAAAAAAACTTTATATATTTGGATCACAAAAGGATTTTTTAGATATCATATTTGACTGAGAATGGAGGCAATAACTGATGGATATCTACTACTTTCGGCAACATTTTGTGTACCATGTGTTGTTTGTAACCATATATTGGTTTCATTTATTTGACTGCTTTCAAGACAACAAAAAAGCATGAGCCAGTAGGTCATGATTGGTTTTCCCAGGCCACCCAGAGAA